>JAOTRH010102375.1:0-15827 GCA_034768845.1 Heliamphora exappendiculata
TATATATGGGGTGTGAGGCTATCAAAGGAGAGAGAGAGAGACAGTGATAAATAGAGGGTAATTTAGAAAATTACATTCCGATTAAGATTTTTCTTAAATGAGAATTTGTAATGGGATTTAAATATAAGTAACATATAAAAGTAGAATTTAGATGAAAAAAATCCTAAATAAAATTATACTCCCAATGGTAAAAGTACATGCAAAGTTATATTCAAAATCAATTTTCTCTCAAAACTTTTAAGAAATTTTAACGATGAAAAACACTTCCAGTCAAAAAGCACTAATGGTCTTCTATTTTGCAGCAATAATAGGTTGAGAGAAGAGATAAAAAATTCGGTCATGCCCAACTTAGTTCGGCTAGAGGCGAGTAGAGCTCGGCTCACATTCTTTCAAGTCAAGAGCTAAACGAGAATTTAATTGTACATTTTTTTACCCACACAGATAGCTATTATTCAACTTGTTAATTGAGTTAACATATTCATTTCCAAGAAACTTACTCCAATCAAGTCATCAACTAATTGTTTATTCTTGGTGTTTTGCTGCAAACCAAAGAAACTTGTGTGAGGGAGGCTACTACTCAAGTCAATGAAGTATTTTACAAGAGAACTCGTAGTAGAATTCTGCCTCCTCAAATGATACCGTCAAGGGTTTTGTTGCGAAATAGATAGCATTGCATAAAATGACCCGTAAAGTGATGCGTATGGATAAGATTTATTCAGAATATGCCTCATATTATATTAATTTTGAATTTAAATCATACACATGACTTTATAGATAATTTTATGGAAAAAATTATGGGTTCACCGTGTTTTTTTATTGTTTTATTTTTAGTTAATTCCAAACGATTATATTTCTTTAAGAATTCCTCTCATTGTCATAAATTTTATAAATAAAAGGTTCTTAACTAACTAATAAAAAAATTAAATTAGATGAAATATCCACTTAATAACCTTTGGTGATATCTTTTTCCTGATTTCTTTTTATTTTAGTATTTTTTAGATTCCCTTGATCACAAGAAACTATAAAAATATAAATAAATAAATAAGTAAAAAATAGAAAATGCGCAAAAAAAACACCTACAAAATCTAGACTTATTGAGAGGAATCTGAATTTTTTTTCTCACTAATCTAAAAATTAGCCGTTCTTTTTTTTTTTCATGACAAATGTTATTTATTTAAGAGGTTATTGATTTCTATGATCAATTTAATTTCTTAATTGAATGATTCATTTGACAAGTCTTACAAAATCAATAATTTGATGCAGACCCGTAATAAAATGGATTGACTTCTCATCTGTTCATCATAAGATTGGATCGGTCTAATTTGATCATTTTTTGGTTCAAAAGAAATTTTTTTTGATGATTTAAATTATTTATTTTATTATTTTTAGTATATATATTATTATGTAAAAAATTAAATCGATCGAATATCGTTAACTACCTTAATAAATTACATTTGTATTAATAAAATGAATAACAAATATACATCATAGTTTATTTTTTCTTAACACAAATGTGATTTGTTAAAGTAGTTAACGATATTCGATTAATTTGATTTTTTATAATAATAATAATAATATATATACTAATAATAAAATAAATAATTAAAATTATTAAAATAAATTCATTTTAAACTAAAAAATGGTCCGACTGGATTGATTAATTTAGTCCTATAAGGGCCGGGGGGAAAGCCAGGTTCCGTAATAAAACACATGGTGCAGTTGGGAAAACCCAACTCTTGAGAATCCTAGTACTAAAACAATGATGTCCCTAATATTTTAATGAGTTAAGCATCTCTCCAGTGGACTTGAGAGATCCAGTTGAAGCTATTTTAGACTTAAAATAAATATATTTTGATGATATGAGTTATTTATTTTATTATTTTTAATTTATATATTATTACTGTAAAAAATTAAATTAATTGAATATCGTTAACTGTCAAAACAAACCACATTTGTATTAATGAAATGAAAAATAAATTAGGCATCACAGTTTATTTTTATTAACGTAAATGTGATTTGTTAAGACAGTTAATGATATCCGATCAATTTTGATTTTTACGATAATAATATATAAACAAATAATAATAAAATAAACGATTCAGATCATCAAAATATATTTATTTTAAGCTTAAAAAAGCTTCAACCGAATCTCACCAATTCATAGCAAGACTAGAGAGAAGCCTTCCCAATTTTAATTTGTAAGTCTACCATTTTTTTTTGGTAATTAAAAGTCTACTACTTTAAATTGTAAATTGATCTAATTCGAACAGTACACATTGGATAGTGATTATTTGTAGAGTGTTTAAAAAGATTATAATTTATTATTAAAATTAATAAAAAAAACTAAAAAATGATAGAAAAAAGCTTGCCAAAGACCTTCACTAATGTTATGGAGCCTATGGTCACCATATTTTGTAATGATATTTGGCCATCACATGATATAAAGTTATTATTCAATAATTACATAACATTATATTGCATTACTTATGTGGTGCTCCCATCGAATAACGTAGCGAAAAATATTTTAGTTAAAACAATATTGATATATTTTTATTGAGATAATAAGAGATAATAGTGACCCACTTAATGTATGTGTTTGACATTACTAAAATTAATAACTTTTATATTGTAATTTATTAGTAAAAATTGCGAATGTTTGGTAAATAAAATAACTTGCAATTAAAATAGAAAAAAAATTATAATTTATAGCAGAAGTAGTGAATATTTGAATTGAAAAAAAAATATAACTTATTACATACTAATTAAAATCAGTAGCGAAAATATAAAAGTTGACCCCATAAGTTTCGCCAAACAACCCCAATATATATTGGGCATTTTTTTTGCCGAAGTACTATGTACCATCGTTTATATGGTATTTTAATAGTACGTACCTTTGTCCATGAATCATGATATGACAACTCATGTGTATTACTTAAAAATAAAAAATAAATCTATAAAATGATATAAGGACCATATATATGATGACACATTATATAGTACTCAAATATAGTCACCAAATATAATTATCTTCCATATTCACATTCTTGGCTTGGTGCTCTTTCGATCATTGAAAATTACTTTGTAATGCTCTAAATAAATTTGGACCATATATTTGTGTGGATCCTACATTAAAAGTGGTGAAACATACGCAAATGTATGGCTCAATTTTACTTGGAACATTTTAAGATGGGGCACCGAATAATCTCTCGTACAAATACCGTGCTAAACAACTTTATTAAGTTAGCTAATTTCTTAGTCAAATTGTAACTAAAAGTCTTGTCTTTTATTTAAGTCATTTTTTTACAACCTACTTTTTAACAAACTCTCACTTCTTTCACTATTTTGTTAAAATATTTTTTGTTTATTTTTTATTAATTAATAATAAATATAAAATCAGAAACAATTTTCTTACAATCAGTTTTTCACATGGTCATATCTTATTTATATTAATTGTTTTTCGTATATGCATGTATTGATGTTAGTTTTAAATTATATACATCCTTGACAAATTTAAAAAGCAACCATATTCATGTTAGGATTTGTAGGCTTAAATTCACAAAAATAAAATCAACAGGTTTGAATAACCAAACAATAATCTATGTTGGTTTCAATTCATAATATCTCAATCACAAAAGAAACAGAAACAACAAACTACACAAGATATACGTTGTTCGACTGACTGTCTACTTCCACGGGAGAGAAAAATCAATCCACTAAACTCTTTAACACAGATTACAAGATTTACTTTCTACCTCACAATATTGGTAGCCTCAAACTGAGCCTCTCACCGTCTCTCTATTCTCCGTGATCTCAAAACTGAGCCTCACACTGAGTTTATAGACATTCTTGAATGACCTCATTCACTCTTTTTGAGTCCTCTACGTTCTCTCTCTTGTTTTCATAACTTAAAACAATATTTATAAGGCATACAAGTTTAAAATGCTAACCCTAGCCCTGCAACAAAAATTATTTTGCGGCTGGCTGCTCGAGCAGACCCCTGCTCGCTCGAGCGGTCAATGTCCCAAAAGTCGAAAAGTTAATGGCCGCTTGAGCGGACCCCCGTGGCCGCTTGAGCGGAACCTCACCATAAAACTTGAAAACTTAGAAATTTGGGTCAAAACCTAACAATTTTCACCTTCACTCAAATTTCTGAATCATCTGTGAAGACTTGCCATCTGCCTTATTCTGCACTCCTTTTTCAGGGTATGAGTGCTCCACCCTCTTTGAGTTTTCAACCTAAATAGATTTGGATCAAATCCAAATCAGACTTGAATTTGACCATTTTGCAATCAACAGACTTTTCATCTTTGGACAATTTTTCAAACTCCAACTGCTCAGCCTTCTGTGAACTACTACTTGCCTATGAACTGTTCATGTGCTATATGTAGCTTTCTAATGAAACGAAGGTTCTCCACTTGGTTGTTCCTGCTGGTATTAGCTTGAGCCATCATCACTCAATTTTCTGAATGAGCTTTTTCGACTGTTGCACTCTTCTTTTAACATCTTGACATACTCTGCTTGTCAACCTGATCAAGCCCAAATGTCTATGTCTTGTGCCATCCCTACTAGAATCAATCTGTGTGATAGTGGTGACTTCACCTGTCACCGTGTCCCCGACCAATCATTAGAGTCCATCCACTTTTTGTCCTCTTATGATAACTGATGATCTTTTGTTGATCTTTATTGCTCCACATTTTCTTGTGAACTCATAGCTTATAGAACTCAATGTTCCTGAAGAAACTAAATTTTTCTTTAACCCCGAAACATGCCTGACATTCTCCAAAATCCTTACAATCCCGTCAAGCATCCTAATCTTGACTGTACCAATTCCAATTGATTGACATACTGAGTCATTCCCCATTAGAACTGTACCCATGTTGCAAGACTTGTATGAATCAAAATATTCTCTAACTAGACACATATGGTATGAGTATTCTGAATCTAAAATCCATGATTTTGACATAAAGCTCAAATACAAGAAAACTGAGAGTACTTATCTTCTGATTCACCGTCTAATGACTCTTCAGCAAAACTGACGGTTTCTACAATCACTTTACCCTTCTTCTTTTCCTCCAAATGCTACTTCAATTCTTGGCACTCGCCCTTGTAATGACCATTTTTGTGGCAATAGATGCACTCAACATCTTATCTTGCATGTGACTTGGACCGATATCTACCACTATTGGAACCCTGTTCACTTGATTTACTCATTCCTATGCTTAACTGAGACTTAGCCATCAGCACAACTTTTGCATCAAATTCGTTGTCCCTCCTCATCTTCTCATGCAATAAAAGAGTTCCAGTGACCTCTTCTAACTCTAGAGTGTCCTTCTCGTACATCAAAATTGTCACCAAATGATCATAGGACGTTTGAAGCGATGCTAGGAGGAGGATTGCCTTATTCTTATTATCAACCTTCACTCTAAAGCCAGATAGTTGTGTGATGAGCATATTATACATATTCAAGTGTTCCAATAGACTTATACCTTCTCGCATTTGCAGTCCATATAGTTAATTTTTTCACGTACAACTTGTTGGTCAGATTCTTCTTCATATAGAGATCTTTCAGTTTTTTCAGATCTCGTGAGATGTCTCTACATCAGGCACATTATGAATAACCTCGTCTCCTAGATTTAACCGAATCAAGGTCGCGAACTTGCAATCAAGATCATCCCAACTGTCATCGGTTATACTTTCTGATTTATTCGCCTTGCCAAGTAACTCTTTGGATACCTCTTACTAGATCAATAAATCCTTCATCCGCCTCTGCCACAAGGAGAAGTTATTCTTATCGTTGAACTTTTTAACTTCGTATTTGATGTTCGTCATCTTCACTGCAACTTGTGATTAAGCCAATAACTAACTCTGATCTTCTACCACAGCTTTGGATCTTCAACAACAGACGACTCTGATACCACTTGTTAGGATTTTTAGGCTTAAACTCTCAAAAATAAGATCAACAGGTTTGGATAATCAAACGATAATCCATGTAGATTTTAACCCACAATAGCAATCACAAAAGAAACAGGAATAACTAACTACACAAGATATACGTGGTTTGACAGACTTCCTACCTCTACATGAGAGAAAAATCAATCCACTAAACTCTTTAATACATATTACAAGATTTACTCTCTATCTCACAATATCAGTGACCTTAAATTGAGCCTCTCGCTGTCTCTCTACTCTCTTTGATCTCAAAATCGAGTCTCACACCAAGTCTATAGACGTTATTGAACGATCTCCTTCACTCTTTCTAAGTTCTCTACGTTCTGTCTCTTGTTTTCAGAACTTAAAACAGTATATATAAGGCATATAAGTTTAAAACCCTAACCATAGCACCACAACAAAAAATGTTCTGTGACGAGTCGCTCAAGCGGACCCCCATTGGTCGCTCGAACGGACCCCCACCCGAGACTAAAACCTGAAAACTTAGGAATTTGGGTCAAAATCTAACAATGCATTGGGAAAAAAATCCAAAATAAGTTTTCTTATGAAATTCATATTAATAAATTGCCATTGAAGTAGAGGCCTTCACATTTTTATTCTAAGTGTTTGAAAATTCAAATTTGAGTGCCGGAACACGAAGTGCAAGAAGCAGTATTTTTATCAAGAGTTACTTGTTTAATTTATTATAAAATTATATTACTATTTATTTTCCAAAAAATTAATTTAATTAATTGACAGCCAATATAAAATAAAATTAATCTTTTTACATTTGACATTTGATAAATAATAAACATTACTATACAAACTGTTTTGAATCATAAAATTAGTTCGAACCGGGCTCAGCAGAAGGTAAGAAAGCTCCAGCCTCCAGCCTGTCGAGACCCAACCACTGAAAATTGACAAAGGTGTGTCATGAAAATCTGAACTCAAAATCGAACTATTTGTGATTTAGAATTTTACGAGTGAATCCATAGATGTGAAGAGAATGAAAAGAACTAAACTTTGATCAGGTTGCTTTTGTAGAAGTAAATAGAGTGCGATTATTAGATGGGCTTATGCTGAAAAAGACCCAATGCTTAAGTTAGTATAAATTTTGTAAGTGGAAGATGATAAAGAGTCTTTTTTGAAGGGTTTTGAAGAGTTTTTAGATTTTCTATAAGTAAAAGTTGTGTATCATACCTCTTGTTGATGACTCTCTAATTATAATGTATCACGGTGCCCTTCTTAGTCGAAAAGTGCTGCTTATTCCAAGCTTTGCCTTGGCGAGAAGATTTCTTGCCCGTTTGGGGCTAGCCAGGATTCCTATTTCCTAAGAATGTTGCTTGTCGTGATATTTGAGGTAATCTCAGTTGCCATTAGGACAAAGATACATGGACACGTCACGACAACTAATGCTCTTTGCTCGGCCACACATCCGTTATGAACATAATTATCGATACTGTATCGTATTGTCGATACGTACCAATTGGGAGTGATACTGGTACGCTAAATAGTTAGTTTTGTACCGGTCAAAATGTCGTTATGTACTTATTTGTACCAAATGTACCAGGAATTATTGACCTGTATTAACCCGTATTGGTAAATACTCGATACAACGGTCCATTATTATTTTTTTGAAAAATATTTCTTACTTATTTTTTTGTTTGTACTTATTTTTAAAATTTTGTATTCTAATTCAAGTTTCAAATAATAGCATAAATTAAGAGATTAGAAATTAGCTATCTCAAATGCTAAATTTATATTTTTTCAAGTTATCTATCTCATTATAAATAATTATATTACAAATTAATGTAGAATAATTAATTAAAATATTATGTTAATATTATGTTAGATAAATATTTATATTGTACTAAATTATGTATTGTTAAACAATATTTTTTAAAAATTATATATAATATTTTATATCGATAAATTCAAAATGGTACTCAATATTTCATTGGTACCAGTACATACCATACTAATTAAAAAATCGATTGATTGCCTAATATGGTATTTAGAACTATGGTCATAAATGCTCCATGAGCTTGATCATGCCACTATTAATGCCTCCTGACCTCGGTCACGATACCATTAATGCTTGGTCGTACCAAACGTGCCTATTTATTTAATGCTGCCGAGCTCCTCTAGTGTTATTTTTCTCGATTTGGCACCCAACTGCAGTTCTACCATTTGGTCCAACTTGTCTAGATCTTAGGTGTCGGCCAACGGTATGGGCTAGCCCATGCTTCTTGGGTCTAAGCCCCTTCAAGAATCAACCCAATTTAATCCGAATAAACTTGGGCAAAATTGGGTCAAAGTTGCGATTCAATTAAACCAAACATTTTTTTAATAAAAAAATTGTAAAGAAAAATATATGCCTAATTCCATAAGATGGAGATATTGTGAGGTCAAAGATTCACAAATGCAATTTCACATAGCTAATTTCAAGATCCACCCGAGAACTGAATTGAATGCATCGATTTAATTTTTTAAAACTTAAGACTAACCTATCGCTTAGCTAAACTAAATCAACTCAACCCATAAAGACTAGGTTAGGATTGGTTCACAAGTTTTGTTTTGGGTCTCTTGAACACTCCTAGCAATTTCAGCCACCTCATCCCGCCCCCACATGTTTTTGTTATATTATTTATGGGTTTTTTCATCCCAGATAAATGTAAAGCAGGGACAATATTAGCTTTTCCTATTCGATTCTCACTGACCATCGCCAATTACATAAATTAAATACATATATCTATACTTTATAACATAAGGAGTGAGCTTCTTCACCATTCATTTGATTGGTCATTTTTTACATTCTAATTTTTCCCTTGATTCTTTCTTTTCTATCGGAATAAGTTTTATTTGTACATTTTTCTGATTTTTAACCCTATAATATAAAAGAAAAAGTCAATTGTTTTCATTCGATGGATATTTTTTTCTATTCTAATTTTGCCCTTTGTTTTTTTAATTGGAATGGGTTTTATTTGAATATTTCCTTTTGATTTTTAAACTCAAACTCAATTTAAAACAAAGTTTACTTTTTATTATTTATTTCGTTAGTTACATTTTATTATTTAGTTTCTTTTTTCTTGTCTAATTATTTTTCTCCTTTTTATTATTTAGTTGGGTTAATTTAGAATTCTAAATAATACTAGTAAAAATTACGCGTAGGTGAAAATCTTGAACTCAACACAATCTCATTAAATACAAATATGATTCTGGGTACAATGCAAATTTTATACAATTGACTATTTTAATCCAACATTCAAACTTTATTTTCGTATATATTTTTACTTTTGGATTTTTTATTATTTGTATAATGATTTTTTTAAAACATTTTGTGTCTATGTTCTACTCAATATGTCTAAATATCTTTTATTGTTCAATTCATACATTTTAAAATGAAAACATAGAACGACAAGAACTTAACTTTATTAATTTTGTCTTATTTTATTTTTTCTATTTTTTATATATTTAAAACAGTAAAATAAAAATATAGAACGACGAGAACTTGACTCTATTAATTTTGTCTTATTTTCAATTTATTCTTACTTTTTATATATTTAGATCTAAATATTATTTAGGCTAAAATTTAAAAAGTATATAATATTTTCACTAATGATGAAAAAAAGTATAAAAATTAACATAATAATTTTACTAAATGATGAAAAATTACTAAAACAAAGCAAAATATTAAAATACAACAAGCGGTGTCAGATTGCTTGAGCAGTCCATTTAGCAATTAGCAGTAGCTCTAAGTTTCTACATTGTTATGCACAAGTCTACAAAAAACTGGAAAAAAAACGCTGCAAGTAGGTTTTGATCGATCGAGCGGTCTGTATGGACAACCTATTTTAGTTGTTTATGTCAGTTAGGGTTTTAGGTGTTTAGTATATATAGGGCAACTAGGGTTTCTTATTGGGTGCCTCCATTATTATAGTTATAATATCTAGCCACCATAGAGCCTCTCTGTTGATTAAATTGCTCTTAAGCCAGCAACTCACTTGATGAACATTTAGCTTCCGCGTAGTTATAAATATCATCAAGTAGTCAAACCTTCAACAATCTTGTCGAGTTCATGGAGTCTTTTGAGTGGATTCTTAAGGGTACTAAGTCTGGTGGTAGATTTCGTCAGCATATGAAGTCCGGTGGTGGATTTCAGCGCAGTCAAGCATGGTGTTGGAATACGTGAATTCGACAGGAGTAGGCTTACATTCGTAGGTTGTGGATTCAACGGTGGTCTGTAAAATTCTCGTGTAACCAGCGACTTTTTATAGTGTTTGATCTTTCTGGACCTAGTTTGGTTATGTGGTTTTTACTTTGTGTGGGGTTTTCTACGTAAAAATTGCGGTCTCGTGTGTGGTTGTGATTGAGCTATTTTCGATTGTGTGATTGTTTAGTTATTTATTTTTTATAGCATATGGCTTCTTTGATAAATCAATTAGTGCAAATTTGTCTACAAATAGGGTTTTCCAATTGGTATGAGAGTAGGACACTAAATTTTTTTAAAAAAATTTTGAGGTGTGATTCTTTGACTGATTTGCAATAATGAACTTTCTTAGAGAATGCGCTTCAACCTGTAGCCTTCTTGACGGCTCAAACTACCCATTTTGGAAAGTTAGGATGAAAGCTTTTCTAAAATCTATTGTGAACGAGTTTGACTTTTCGTAGTTGAGGATTACAAGCATCCTACCATTGTTGTTGACTGTGAAGCCATCCCTAAGCCGATATCTAGATGGGACAGATCCAATTTTGATGATGCAGACTGTAATAGGAATGCCGTAAATACTATCTTTAGTGGAATCACACAAAATGAGTTTCGTAGAATTAGTACGTGTGACTTGGTTAAAGAAGTATGGGATATACTTTAAGTCACTCATGAAGGGACTTTTACCGTAAAAATTTTAAAACTTTAACGTCTCACTACTAATTTTGAAACTCTATGTGTGAAAGACGATGAAAATTTTGACGATTTTTACGCAAAATTAAATGACATTATGAATGCGTCTTTAATCTTAGAGAAAAAACTTCAACTTATAAAATTGTTCAAGAAATTCTTAAATCTTTACTCGAACATTTTCAATTAAAAGTCACAGTAATAGAAGAGAGTAAAGATATTGACTCTATTTTTGTTAAAAGTTAAGTTGAAAATCTGCAAACCTATGAGCTAAATTTTCAAAATAAAAAGATTTCAAAAAATTTAACGTTTTCTTCAACTCAATATTCTACAAGTGATTCTGATGATGATTTAGACCCTGAGATTATGATTATTTTGTGAAAAAAAATGTAAAAAGTTTTTAAAAACTAAAAAATCTAATAAGGACGAAAAATCACAAAATAAGCACAGTAAAAAAATAAAAAATATATCAAATTTTATTAAAAATGGGTCGAACGGCCAAATTTCTGAAATCAAATACTATGAATACAAATAATATGGACATATGGCTAAAAAATGTCCAAACTTTTTAGAAGAAAACAAAAGAGATTCATAGTCACTTGGGATGATGAAAGTAAACCCGAGATAGGTGATGATGATGAGTATGATTTAAATGGAGATGGCAATGTTGTTGCTTTTGTTCAAGAAAGTAACTCGAGTGAAGAAAAAAGTGAGTCAGGTGAATAAGAGGGAGATAGGGTTTGTGAATTTGATGATGATAAAACTCTCCAATAAGCACATGAGAAGTTTTATAATAAGTGTTATTTATTAACCAAACACAATGCAAAACTCGTTAAAAAATTCAAATTGAGTGAAAAAGAGAATGAAAGTGTCAAATAAGAGCTAACTAAAGCTCAAGCCATAGTTGGAAAGTTAAAATTAGATAGAGAGATCTTGTGTGACAAACTTATCCTGTGTGAAAAAGAAAAAAAAATGACTTGTTTGAATTGAGTCAAACCAGAAAAATTAGGATTGAAGTTCTTGAAAAAGAGTTGCATGCTTGTGTTGAGTCAAAAACTAATCTTAAATTAAAATTGATTGAGTTTGAAAAGATCTGTTGAATGCACAAGATACTTTCAAGAAATTGAATGCAAGTACTAAGTCTTTGGATGACATGCTTGGGTTGCAAAAGACTATGACAGATAGGTATGAAGTTGGATTTGCAGGTGTTTCATCAAGAAAACCGTCCAAAGAAAAAGAAAAAATTGGCCAGCCAACTTAAACTAAATATGCGCCTAACCTTGTGAAAGCTAATTCAACTAAAGTCAATGTAAAGTGGAGAAATGAGACTGAAAAAATCACCTTCCAGCGTGGTGAGGTAAGAAAACAAAAATTCATTCCCATTTGTTATCATTGTGGTAGTATTGGTCACATACGTAAGATTGCATGAAATTAAAAAGGCATTAAACGTTTGTGCCTATTTGTCATTAAGGTGGGATAAATGGACACATTAGACCTCACTGCATTGGGCGGATTGAGCAAAATAGGTTCAATTTTGGCATGCCACACCGACCTATGAAAAAATGAATTTCTACTCTAAAACTTGTGACTTTAAAAATCAAGAAAGTTTGGATAAGAAAAAAGTGATTTAGACAGCTTTCTTAGCTAGTCGCAATCCTTAATTTTTTTTGGTCAAGTCATTTGGTTTTTTTTTTTTGGTTGTTTGTCTGAATTTTTTTTGGGGTGTCTTTTATTTAAAAAGAATATTGTGGGAAATTTTATTAAGAGTTGTGTATCATTTTTGTGCATTATTTTATTTGGCTGAAATTTCAGAGTTTAGGCTTTGAGATTAAATACCACATTGATTTTTAGGTAGTCTAGTTCATAGTGGATCGAACGTTTTCATATATGAGTCTATTCTGTACAGCACTTAAACGTTGATAGATGCAAGGATCTTCCGAATTTAGAATCAAATTTATTTATGGATCTTTCTTATTTTCAGCTTTCTAAGTTTTTACAAAATGACCTTATAGTGGTGACCCACTTGAACTTAATGTTTAAATTCTCCCATTCTCTTATTTCTGGCTTGAGATAATGGTTAACTATACGAACCTTGCTTTTTCGTTCGTAATAGTGTGAAAACTGCCAATGAAAGCAAAGAAAAAGACAAAGAAAAAGAAATAGAAATTTTTTTTTGCAGTCTTTAGTTGATGGGTAGTTATCCTATAAAGTGAATTTGGTCAAAACTGGTTTGACTTTGTCACATTTTTTATTTTTGATAAAAAAATGTAACTCAGTTAGATGGATCCCATATAAAATTTGATCTTGGAGTTTGAAAATATTTCAAGTTACACACACTGTTTCATATAGAATCTACTATGATTATGTTCTTCCATATATAAACATAAGTTATTTTGGACTATGTGTGTGTTTTGATTAATTTTACTATACTTTGTGATTTTAAGTGTATACAAATGTGCATGGGTTTAGTACTTGTTATTTATTTAGTTCCCTACTCAATAAGATTTGTTTATTATTTTTTTTTTTTTTGTGTTTGTCAATTCGTGACAAAATGGGGCAGATAATGTGGTTAAGGGGGTGAGTGAGTTTATTTTTTTTGTTTATTTTTTTTAAGTCAATTGGAGAGTTTATTTGAGGGGGAGTAAGTGATTTTTTTGTGTCGTGTCAGTTTTTTTTTTGTGTCGTTTGTGTTTAGTTAGTTGGATATTGTTGACTTGATTAAATGGATAATGTCGTTTACTGGATTTTATTACAGAATTGCCAAATAATAAGATTGATAGGGATTTTAACCTTGGTCCTATTCGTGTTTTTATTTTGACAAATATGTGATAAATTGTTATGCAAATTATTTATATTTTATTATTCGATATTTTGGCACTTGTTCTTTTGGAGTTATTATTTGATATTGCAGCGCAACAAAAACAAAGCAAAAATATCAAAATACAGTAAGCAATGTCAGATCGCTCAATAGACCGCTTAAGAGGTCCATCAAGTGGTCAACAACAGCTCTCAGTTTCTGCATTGTTTTACACAGGTCTGCACAAAATTGAAAAAATACTACAAGTAGGTTTTGACCGATCAAGCGGTTCGTACGCGCGACTTGTTTTAATTGTTGCTGTCAGCTAGGGTTTTGGGTGTTTATATGTAAGGCAACTAGGGTTTCTTGTTGGGTGCCTCCATTATTATAGTTATAATCTCTAGCCGCTACAGTGTCTCTCTGTTGATTAAAATGCTCCCAAGCCACTCAACTCACTTGGTGATCATTTAGTTTCCGCACAGTCAAGAATATCATTAAGTAGCCAGACCTTCAATGATCCTGTCGAGTTCGTGGAGTTTTTTGAGTGGATTCTTAAAGGTGCTAAGTCTGGTGGTAGATTCCGTTAGCATATGAAGTTCGGTAATAAATTCTAGTGGCAGTCAAACACAGAGTTAATATACGTGAATTCGACAAGAGTTGGCTTACATTTGTAGGTTGTGAATTCAGTGGTGGTCTGTAAGATTCTCGTGTAACCAACGACTTTTTATAGTATTTGATCTTTTTGGACTTGGTTTGGTCCCGTAGTTTTTACCCGATTTAGGATTTTCGACGTAAGAATCGTTGTCTCATGTGTGGTTATGATTGAGTTATCTTCGATTGTATGATTGTTTAGTTATTTATTTTTTTGGTAGTGTTTAGTTTCTTTAACTAAATCAATTAGTGCAAATTAGTTTACAAATAAAATTTTTCATATAGTGTGTAGGTTATATCATATCAGTATACTGATGTAATATGTATGTCCAATTAATACATACGTATCATTTAAGATTATGTTGACGTGTAAGAACTGTTGGCTTATAATGTAGAATTATTTTCAAAATTTATTAATGCATATTGTGTTTGTATTAATTGAGCATTTTGCTAAAGTGATATGTCTTACTTGCCAAATAATTTCTCCGTTAGAGATAGGAAAGAAAGAAAGGCTAATTATAAGGTATATAATGTATACGATGGAACATAATTTTATCAGTAAACAATAAGTTTGATGCACATTAAATGAGTCATTTTTGTGTATCACCTAATTCAACAAAAGGGGTGTTTGACAAATCTACTGTCAGTAATTTTGAGCTTACTGTTACTAATTTAAATTATAAGCAACAACTTTTTTTTAAATGGTACACCTACAACTTCTGTTACAAGTTATAATTACTTTTTTTCTATTTCAATTACAATTTATAATATTTATTAAACACTCACAATTTCTATTAGAAGGTACAATCTATAAGTTATCAGTTTCAACAATATCAAATACCACCAAAGATAAATAACTCAATTCGATGTGTTTTCTACTAAATAATTAGGTAAGAGCATCACGTCAACAATATCACGTATGCTTCGTTCATTTAACAGGAAAGGAAAAAGAAAAAAAATAATCATTTTATTTTTCTGCATGTGTGTTCAATTGATGTAAAAAAATCTGATTCTCGAGGACATATACTTTGTTGCGTGAAACTTTTTTTTATAAAATAAATCTTGTAAAAAATATAAAATTATGCGTAGCGAGAAAGTTAAAAACTGAGTTTCTATTAACTTTCTTGCAAAATAAACACGCAATGAAAAATAATTCCTATATATATATATATTTAAAAATTTTAAAAATTATTTTCCCATATAATTTTTTCGACAATTGATCAGAGCAGTAATGATCTCGAATTTGCAAATAAATGCTCCAAAGAAAGATGAAAAAGATACGAGCACGTACAATTAAGAGTGTAATTTAGGTTCGGCCCGAAGCCTGCGGGCTTCGGCAAAAAATTGGGCTAGGCCGAGCTTCTTTTCAAGGGGTAGTAGGCCCAAGCCCTAAAGGATAGGGCCCGAGCTCAGGTTTCGGGTCGGGTTTTCGGGCGAGCTAGTCAGGCTTTTTTTGATTTTTTAGTTTTTTTTTTAATTTTTTTAAAATTGTTGTTATAACTTGTATAATATAAGTTTAAATTTTTCTTAGTTATTAGTTGCTGTTATATTAAT
>JAOTRH010102386.1:0-15826 GCA_034768845.1 Heliamphora exappendiculata
TCGATTGAAAATCAAAGTATAAATTGCAATCCACTAGAAACTCATATCGCATACATCTCAGGAGTAAAATAATTCTTAATAAAATTTATAACTAAAAATCATATTAATACATAATTTTTACGGCCCACACCAATATATTTTTATGATTATTTATATATCATTATCATCATTAATACATCAAAGTGCTGTCCAAAATTATTATTTCAATTCTTTTAAAAATTATTTACCAAAACTAAGAACAAAAAAAAAACAAACAAATATGACACTTCCCAAAATATAATTGGTTCATTTATGAAAAAAAATAAATTATTTTATTTTGTGAAATTATAAAGCAAAAAAGGTAACAAGAATAACACAAAATATTAATAAAATAATAATAATTCCAATCCTAGGAACCCAAAATAGTCCAAAAACCAATTGAATAAAAATCCCCAATCCAAACTGTACCCAGCTATCAAAGAATTTCGGAATCAACCATGTAACCCCAATAAAACCCCAAATTAAAACAAAAAACAAAAAAAAAGAATTATGCGAAAAAAAATTGTTTATCCAATCCAAGTCGGGTTCGTCGTGGTAGACAAAACCAACGGCTGGTGATGCGAATGCCTCAACCTACGGTGGCGATTGGGTTTGTACAGATCGTACGGCTGCCATAGAGAATCCACCGGACACGGTTTCTTCATCTCGATTCTGACCCACGGTTTCCCCTTCCCGCTCCAATGCAGCAAGCTAACCGGGCCCGGGTGCAGTGCCCTGCAGCTCCCCTTCACGTTGTCCCCACCCAACCCGTGCTGGTTCCACCGGTGATCCACCGACTCCACGGCGCCGGAAAACACCAGCAAGAACGGCGGCAACGAACCCAGTTCGTAAATCCTCCTCTTCCTCTGCACCTCCATCCACCTCTCGATCTCCCGCCTGTAATTCCCATCTCGCCATTTCACCAGATCCATCACCATAACTCCCGTGTTGAAGTAGCATGGCTTCCGGGTCCCGAATACCCGGGATAGACTCGGATCGGACCAGAAGGCGTCGGTGAAGTAGTTCGTGAAGTTTGCGTGGCAGTACTCGGGTGCTCCGATGACCCGGTTTCCCGTCAGGGTGATGTTCCAGAGCTTGTGGATGTCGTCGACGAGGATGACGTCGGAGTCGAGGTAGATGACCCGGCTAACGCACGGGTCGAGAATGTCGCCCAGGTAGTTTCGGGCGTAGTTTAACGGGTTTTCGAGGGCTTGGCGGATCGAGGAGGAGATGAGGTTGATTACGGTGCCTTCTCGGAAGACGTAGACCTTGAAATTGAGGGAAGGGAAGGTGGATCGAACTACTCGGGTCAGGACCCGCGGACTCATCGGGTCGAACTCGGCGGCGATGAAGTGGAAGAAGACGTGTTCCGGGCAGGAAGCGTGGCGGAGGACGGAGTGCACCGCCGCCATGGACCCGCGGAGGTACTCCGAATCAAGAGTCATCGCGATGTGAACGAGAGATTGGTCGCACGACGACACCAAATCCCCAACGGATTTAACCGGACACTCGCCGCCGTTACGGTACTCCGGCGCTTCAGCGAACATGGGAAAACTCTGAATTCCAAAGCCAGCGCCGTCGCCGTTGCTCGGAAAAGAGCGAATCCCAAGACACACCAACGGCCATAGAAGAACCGAAGATAGGAAAACAACGGCGGCGATTGAAATAGAACGACGGCGAAGCCTTACCATTGGTCGGTTGGATAAGGCTTCCAAGAACCCAAATATTGTTCGTAGGCCGCTCTAGCGGTGTGAAAGTCGGAAATTTGGTAAAGCTTTCAAGAACCCAAATATTTTTGTCGGCGGTGGAGCGGCGTGAAGTCGGAAATCGTTATATGTATATTTTGGCTACTGCTAATTTGCAATCTGGGTATTGCATTGGAGTGAAAGCGGAAAAAGAAGAAGAAGAAGAAGAAGAAGAAGAAGAAGAAAGAGAGAAGGGATTGTTCTAGAGAAGGAAAGAGGAGAGAAAGGTCAACACATATATAAGGGTTATACGTACATATACACATTTATGAATGGAAAGAAAGGGCCACACGGTGTTAACTTGGGAATTCCAAAACAAAACGCGGTTTACTTTTTCCACAACGGCGAATGAGGAGAGGGAAAGAGGACTGTTAGTGATATATACAGAGAATCAACTTATGTAACTACTATGTATCTATAGACGTGGAGCGGGGGAGGGGGGTGGATTTCTTGCTCTATCTTTGTCTGTAATCTGCATTTCATCATCTTCCCCCTTTTTCTTTCCTTTGTGGTTAAGGTAGAGGAAGGAATCAGTTTTTGTACAGTGGGCTTTGCTTCTTCTTTTTATCACGCGCGCGTGGATTCAGAGTTCGATTACTTTACCGTTAATAAAGTAAATTTTGCGCGTGATTAATGCATGAGTTTGGTTTACTTTTTTTTTGTGATTTTTTTTCCAAGCTTAAATCAATGTATTTTTTTTAAAAAAAATTCATCATACAAAATAAAAAAATAAAAAAATTGATAAAAATGACAAATTTAAATAAGACGAAAAAAATAACTTTAATAAATTTTTTAACTTTTCGATGTTTTTATTGTTTCTAGTTAAATTTTTTAAAATTTATCTATTTTTTCGTTCATCTTGCCTTTCTGAAATTAAAAAATAAAAAAAATTTAAATATAAAAAACAAAAAAAAAACTAAAAAATTCAAAAAATAGTCATTTTACTTTTTCAACTAAATATGTGTTATTTTTTTAGAGTTAATTAATTATTAATCTCTTTTATAAGAGTTATAGAAGAATTAGTTGTATTGTTAAAATTTTTTAAGATAAGGCTCTATATTTTAAATAATATTTTTTTAATGTGATTAATATACTCTTATATAATAGTATTCTCAGCTTCTTTTCTCAAAACCATTGTTGTCGCCTCTCACCATCTTCCATCCTTTCCCTTCTTTTTCTTTCTAAAATCCTAGCCGTCGCCTCCTCTACGCCCTTTTGCCGCCTCTTCGTCCCTCGCTGCCATTGCCTCCTCTTAGTACCTCCGCTTCCTCCCCGCCCCTTGTTGTTGTCACCTCCTCTAAGCTCCTTTGCCCCTTGCTATCGTCGCTGGCATTCGCCACCGCCGCAGCTCCTCTTCCTCATCCTCTTGAGATCTTATGCCCCAATCGTCGTCGTTGCCACTCCTCCTCCTCCTTAGATCTTATCCTCCTCATCATCGTCGCCATCACTCCTCCTCATCACCATCATTGACACCGCTTCTCCTCCTCTAAATCTGAACCAAGGATCTAGACTAACAACTTGTTCTCCACCGCTGCCCCTCATTCTCCTCCAGATCTAAACTATGGATTTGGACCACCAACTTGTTCTCTGGCGCTCCTTCTCTTCCTCCAAATCTGGACAACCTACTCCAAATTTGTGCTCTATTGCTATTGCTCTTTTGAAATTTTGACACATTTATAACTTGGTATATTGACTAAACTGAGAGATTTCTCAGTATAACATTTTGTTTCAAATTGAGAAATTTTTTAGTACCGTTTCATCTTTTTATTCTTCTTCCAGTTCTTATAAATTTAACCGAAAAATTTCTTAATACAAAAAAAATTCTTAGTACAAGAAATTTCTCAGGTCAGCGCCAAAAAAAAAGGAAGAGATCGATGTTGGAGAAGATTGAAGAGATTGCCAGAGAAGAAAAATGTGATCGGCACCATAGAAGAAGGAAGAGATCGACACAAGAGAATAATGAGGAGATCACCAGAGAAGGAAAATGTTGTTGACGCTAGAGAAAAAGGAGGTTGTCGACGGCCTTGGCACCGACGCCTGAAAAGAAGGAGGAGATTGGTGGCAGGAGCATGTTAGGTATAGAAAAATAAAATGGGACTTTTTTTATAAAAAAAAAATATGGAATGTGAAAAATCCTTATACAATTTTTACATATAGAATTCCTATTTAAAAACTCCTATTTTTAAGGAGGGTCGTGATCTTGACAATTGAGATATCGATCGTGTAAATAAACTTTGTATACTAAATTTTTGAGGTCATATAAATCGAAAGTTCACACACTTTGTAGTAATTTAATAACTAACCCATTAACTATTGCCTTCGACAAAAACAATTAAATTAGAAGAAAACTAATTTGGGGCCCAATTTAATATATTTGTTTAGAAATAATTCCTAATAACTTTTTAATTATTCTACAAGATTCTATTTTTAAAATTTATAATTGTTCTTGGCAAATATACTTCTCCCCATACACGAAACCTCCAACAACGATGACATAACCAGAATTGCAAAACAAAACAAAAGTCGTAAAGAGATAAAGATATAACAGAAAGCAAAGCAAATGTGGAGACAACCAAAATTGCGAGCAGAGACGACAAAGAGCGACGGAACATTCCGAACTCCATCATCTGTTTCTTTTCAAAGTTTTGGCATCTTTAAGAAGGCGAACAAGCTCTACACCCTTTGCGGCGCCAAGATCGCAACTATCATGTTATCGTCAGAAAAAAAAACTTTCTCTTTCGGCAACCCTTGTATCGACGCGAGCGTCAAATTCGGGCACCGCCCTCCAGCTGGTCGAGGCACACTTCAATGTCGTCCTGTGCAAACTTAACAATCAGTTCACAAAGGCACTCAAGCAGTTAGAAGTGGAGAAGAAGATAAGGGAAAAGCTTAACAAATTGAGAAAACGTGTGTTGAAAATAATACGCTTTTTTTTATGTAGAGATCGAAAAATATTACTATGATAGAAAAATAAAATATTTCATAATGTCTCATTTTTTATCAAATGAAACATTTTTAAAACAAATGATACATTCAATTTGATTTATTTCATGTATTAAAGAGTCATTATTTGTTAAATAACTCAAAGATATATTAACAAAATGAGACAATATATATTATTGAAAGGATAAATGAGAACTCACTTTGTGTATTTTATAAAATATCTTATTTATTTAAGAAATGTCTTATCTATATATTAAAAATGTGATAATGTAAAATATCTCATTTTTCTATCAAAATATTATTTTATTTTAATTTTTTCACGTTACTGAAAAAATGAGACATTCTTACAAGAAATGAGACAATGTTTTGTTAGGAAATAAGATATTTTACAAATGACTCATTTTAAAGTAGAATGTCTCATTTTTTGATCGACGTGCGTTTCTTTCAGTGACTTTTGATTTGCGATCACCTTATTAGTGTTTTGTTTCACTAGTTCATTATATTCATAATCAATTAGCACACGGACGATTTGATTTGGGAGTAGTACTCTTGATCTTGGATCACTCACTGGCGAATCGACGATTCTCGAAAATTTGAGAGATGGTTGTGAAAATCATAATGGTGATATTGCGTAGGAAGAAAAAAAGTAGTGACGTCGGCAACAGTATAGGCAGAGAAGGCTCCGAGAGGAGCGATGAAGAACTCGAAAAATATCAAGTCACCGATGAAGAAAGCTCTAGCAAAGAAGGAGAAGAAGTAACATGGATATGGTCCGTTAATTCTAAAGATGTGGTCTAACATGGTGTATATGGAAAGCACTACTAAAAATGTTTTTCTCACATTTTTCATGGATTCTGAGGGTGGTGCTCTCGGCATACAAGTCAGACCCGTTTCATTATATATATATTAGTTATTTTGATATCTAGAATTTGTATGTGAGACTTACAAATACAGTTAACTTACTGTATTATTCTCTTTTATTGATCTATCAATGTTCACTTGTGAACATAGATTTTAAGTTGAACCACGTAAATTTTATGTTCGTGTGTGATTAATTAATTACTTATTTTTCATTTAATTCCGTTTGGTCATAACAGTTTGGATGGCATGAATCGTGAGATAGAAACAGGAATGCGATTACGTCGTGAGATAGAAACAGGAATGCGATTACGAATCTGCATTATTCTTACATTTGGAATAAATAGAAAAAATAAGGAATGGATAGAAAAAGATAAGTAATTTCTTATTATTTGATCCTAACCTCTTTTCGTGTTATTCTTAAATTTTATGTTCAATTAATAAGAAAAAAAATATTAAACTCTAACAAGTTTTTTATTAAATGCATAATTATTGAATTAATCCAAGCGTCTAAATATAATTACTCTAAATATTAAATTATTAAATATTTAATTTTATACAATTAATAATTAGAAATAGAACTTAATGGAATATTAATAATAAGTTGAGATTCATCTCTAAACAAATATTCTAAATAGAAAGTAGACGTAAAACTCCCAAAAATTAAAGGATCATGTTATCCAACATCCAATGGGAGGTAAATAACAAGATAATAGAAATTAAAAAAATTCAATATTAATACGTTTTTAGAAGTGAGATTTACTACTCTTATAAATGTGAATATATTTTGTACAAATATTTATACATTTTTTATCCATTTTGCACTGTCTAGTTGGGGTAGTTAATATATTTTTTTTAAAAATTATTAAATACTTTTATAATATTAGAGCAACTCCAAATTACTAGTTATTTTATCTAGCGATAATATGCGAAAGGGTAAATTACACTGACCTCCCTTGAGGCTCACGAAAATATCAATTACATCTTCTGTAGTTTTTGAAATATCGCTAACCTTCTTTCAGGTTTAGTTTTTGTATCAAATTAGTCCAATCATTAAATTTTCGTTATTACTTTAACCGAAACTATTAAAATCGTCCAAAATCAGAAAGAATGGAGGTTAGGATAGAGAGGGAAAAAAAAAAGAGAAAAAGCAAAACAAAAGCCCATGCACCGCACAAAAAACCTACTAAAATCAAGATTTTTTTTTACTTTCTCTTTTTCTTTTCTTTCTCTCTCTACCCTAATCTCCCATTCCCTCTGGTTTTAGTGGGTTTTGGTGATTTCTGTTAAAATAGTAACAAAAATTTAACGATTTGACTAATTTAATATAAAAACTAAATCTGAGAGAAGGTTAGTGACATTTCAAAAATCATATAAAAAGTAATTGATGTTTCCGTAAACTTCAAGAGAGATCAGTGTAATTTACTCTATACAAAAACTATATATTTTTTTACTTTTGCTCGACATTTTATATGCATATGTTCTAACTCATTTAAACGTTTGGACAAATTAAATTACACAAAAAGATACATCTAATGATGTAGCTGATGATATGACATGTTTTTATTAATCAAATTAACTTGGTTAGCCTCCAAACTAGCTAAATTTATGGAGTCAAAATTATAAAATGCAAAATAACTAGTTGAATAAAAATATTTATTAGAGTAATAAAAAATTGTATTAACCATTATAATAAGAAAAAATCTATTAAAGTACAAAAAATTTATAGTTAATTACCTATTTTAATCAATAGATTTCATATCAAGAATTAGAGGGAGATGCTATTAATGTTATTACACTAGATGAATAGGTAAAAAAATATATGCATCTGCACAGATACAGGGAGAAATAAATATGATTATTTATTTTGATGGGTAATGGTTGTTGGCATGTATTTATTTTTCAATTATATTGCCTTTGCTTTGTATGGAAGGTTGCCACCACAAAAAGTTTCCACTCCCGGTTAAGGTTGGTATCCGGGTGTTTGGCAAAATTTTTAGGTATAATTTTTAGATTGTTAGTTATTAATTTTAAAAATAAATTATAATTTATTTTAAATACTTGTAATTTTTATTATAAATTGTAATTACTTTTTTTATTTTAATTATAAATTATAATTTTTATTAAATACTATTAATTTTTACTACAAATTATAATTAATAAGATATCAATTTCAGCCTGCCAAACACTGCTATTATACTATTGTGTTTCGCAGGGTACAAAATTGCATTGTGCTATTTTGGTGGGCCCATTTTGTAAATATTGTTATAATTTCATTTGTTTACTATTACTATGACAAAGTTGAAGTTGATTAAAGATTAATAATTATGTAATGTTGGGAGATAATTCAACGCTATAATAAAATTACATGCTCAGTGATCTAGAAAATACATCTTTATTAACTTTCATCAAGTTACAGTAATCTGAAATTACAGAAAAATAAAATAACAGAAACAACATGAACGAAATTTGTAAACCGAGTCCTGCAATCGATGTTTCCTTAAGAATGATTCGTCGCCTACCAAGGGTGTTGTAGGTATTTCACCGGCGTCACTCTCCCAGAATAAAACGGCTCTACGATCGTTGGAACACCACCAAGGATCGGTTACGAACGTTCTCCGTCTGTCTTTCTCTCTCTTGCAGCTTGCAGTATAACCGAAGAACTGTATCTCTCCTTACTCACCTTCTGTCTGTTTCGTCTCTCCTGTTTCTTTTCTGTTTTCTCGTCTATTTGTCTGTCTTCTCTTCCCCTCAGGCTGCTAGTATATATAGTCATTCCATCATGGAGGGGTTACAGGGAAATGGAGGGGTTACAGGAAAATTAATAGTCGCTCATGGTTATTAATTTTCAGGCTGTCTATTGATTTTCTTCTCTGAGTAAAGATAGTATATAACATTTCCATCATGGAGGGGTTACATGGAAATCAATAGCTAATCATGGCTATTGGTTTTCAGGATTCAATTGCCAATTCAATTGCAATTGAATTCAGCTATTGAATTCTGAAATTCAATGGCCAATAAATTCACAGATTTCAACATGTAATTATATTTTATTTGTCAAATTGTTGATTTTAAAAATCATATTCACCACCTACTTTTTTATTTAAAAAAATGTACATGTAATCATAGCATGAATAATTTACTCACAAAACAATACAAAATAAACCATTCAAATTATATGCATTTTTTAAATGTCAACTCCAATTAAAGGCACAACATTATTTTATGATATACCCAATGAAGTACTAAAAATGAACAATTTTAATTATAAAATCTATTCAAGACCAATTACACGAAAGGATCACAGTACAAACTTTGGGCTCCCTTTCATCGCTTTCCTTCTATTATTCTTTTTGGTCTTACATGTTTATTAGTTATAGAAAGTTAAGATTGGGATCCATGGGTTTATCCTTGTTGCCAGTTGACTAGATGAGCTATTTTAGCAAAAGGTTAAAGCTACTTTGCTAGTGGCTTCACCTAAAACACTTCGACGATTAAGTTAGCGTGAGTTGAAAATAAAAAAATAAATGGACATAGTTTAAAAATAGAGAAAGTTTTGGCTTTATGAGTGTATCTATATAATTCTAATGGTATAAAATCTCTATTATTTTGTCTTCATGATGTCTCTTGTCCAATGCATCAAGTTAGCCAAAAGACTCTAACCATAATGATGATAGCGTGGAGCACTGTCTTATTAGTATTGCCAATAATCCTCATTTTACTTTTACTTTTGCAAGGACTTGAAGCTATAAAATTTAATTTATTGTTGGACCCAAGCGTGCAATTTGTAAAACTTGACTTCTATGGCCTCGTTAAATGCCAGGTCAACTTCATTATTCTTGAGCTTCCCTAATAGTCAAGTAAATATTTACTCAATTTCTCAAAACTTTTACTTTGACCGAGTTAACTTAACTTAAATGGTGTCCTTTTCGTACCATATAAAATAAAGATAACCTAAGTAACCAATTAGAATTGATATCTCAACCTTCCTCACTAGCTATTGAGCAATTTCAACTTACCCTCCCTATCCCTAAGTTCAAGAGAAAGAACAAAAATCAAATTAATGGATGCTCTATGAGGTAAGAAAATTATTAAGAGTGAACTCAAATTTACTATTCACTTTTTAAATTTTAATTTTATTTTCATGAGGTTTTTATTTTTTAATTTTAAATATCAACTATATTCTTTACTTTTATTTTATTTTACTAAAATATATATAACTTATAATATTATATATAGATTTAATATTTATAAGATTGGGATTTAAAAAGATATTGGTTTTTTATACATTTGACGATTTATAAAAAGATATTGGCATTTAAAAAAACTTGAATTCCCATTATTTTATGATTTTTATAATAATTTAGCTATTGGTTTTTTATACATTTGAACTAAAATAAAAAATAATAATAAAAAAAAATAAATGGATTAACAGCTGGGTTACTAATAAATGAGGGGATTATAGAGCTAAAATCTTATTTCTTTTTATTACAAACACTTTCAGCAAGTATGATTAAAAACTTGACGGTTTAGGAACGTAATTGATTTATTTGGACATTTTAATTTCCTTTTCTGAATCTATTATTTATTAATATTTAGTATATATTTACTTTCTATTTTTAAATAAACTATAAAATCTGAGATACTTGTTGGTTTCTAACTTTTGGAAAATAGAGTTTACTTTTTTGTTGAGTGTATTACAATTATATAATTTTAGAATTAAATTATTTATAATTATATTTTTTTTTTCTGTAAAAAAAGAGAAATAAATTAATATTCTTAAAAACATTAAACAATACAATATAAAAAATATATTTTAAATAAAAACTAGTTTTTTTAAAGAGCTGAACAAAAGCAATTAATCTATATAATAAAACAGCTTGGTGTTTTCAAAATATATATGAGAAAATTGTGTTTAAATGGTTTAGATTCAATGTTCATTACAATTAAAGGATTGGAATTGTTTTACCTATTTTTAGACCAAGCCCACTTTTTCCAACCCTATTTCTTCATTTTTTTTTGGGTTAGATGGAAGACAATTCTAAATAATAAAACGTACAGCTCATTGTTTTCAAAATGTATGTGAGATAATTGTGTTTTAATAGTTGAGATTCAATGTTCATTACAATTGAAGGAATGAGATTGTTTTACCTATTTTTAGACCCCGCTCATTTTTTTCCAATCCTATTTCATTTTTTTTGTGTGTTAGATGGAAGACAATGTATAAAAACAAAAAGATTAAAATCTCTCAAAAGCAATCCTCGCACCATCGGCACCAAGTAGAGGTGCAATTTGGGTGAGGGTGTACAACGAAATGAAATGATCGTCCTGATCCATTTTTAAATTTGTTAACCCGTCTACAATTTTGTTTCTTTCACAACATATCTGAGTTACTAAACTGTTAATGTCTGTCATGAGTTTGCAATAGTCTTTAATAAAAGTTTTATGGGGAGAATGTGAAGTATCTCCATCTTTCACAAGGTTAAGAGCCGCCAAACAGTCGGTCTGAATGTCAAAATCATAAAGTCGTTCCTTATTGCTTCCTTTAGACTATTGAAGATGTCCTAAAGTTCAGTTTCAAGACTTGTACAATCTTAAAGATGTCTATAAAATCCAATAATTCATTACCCGCTCTCATCCCTAAACACACTTCCAAAACTGGCAATTCCCGAGTTACCACAGGAACATCCATCATGTTGTTACTCTTAATCTTTATTCCTTTAATTGTTGTGAAAAATTGATCTTAACTTTAAACATGTGTTTGGATTAGTTTTTTTTAGTAGTTTTTAGGTTTTTTGACTTTTTGTGTTAAATTATGACTTTTTTGTAAAAAAAAAAAAGTGAAAACAATTTAACTTTTTTGTAGGAATCCAAACAAAGTGGCTTTTTTTAGTGAAAAAAGCTAAAAAGCCATGCCAAACACAAACTAAATTATGTTCTAAGAATTGATCTTAATTAATCGTTGTCCAGTATTGAGGAAATATTTTATAACACTCCAACAGTATTGAGGAAATATTTTATAACACTCCAACAATGCCTTAGAGCTTGACTTTGGTTGAGATAAAACTGGATTACCTATCTCATAGGATAAATAGCTTAACTCTATGGGTTCAAGTTTTGATTTTTGACGGGGTTTATTTTTTAAGACCTTTTTATAAGGTATTTCATGAAATTTATTAATTTTGCTAAAGTAATTTATTGTTGAACTAATGAAATTACATTATGTTCTCCACTATCCCCCTTATAATAATGTTAGAAGTTGGACTAGTAACCAAGAC
This sequence comes from Heliamphora exappendiculata, assembly GCA_034768845.1. Classification (NCBI taxonomy): domain Eukaryota; kingdom Viridiplantae; phylum Streptophyta; class Magnoliopsida; order Ericales; family Sarraceniaceae; genus Heliamphora; species Heliamphora exappendiculata. The sequence goes on from JAOTRH010102386.1 coordinate 11,843, forward strand.
CTAATATTTTTTAAAGTTAATTTTGGCACATAATCTTGGCCTTTTGTCTTTTGCTTGCAACTTTATTTATTAAATCTATATAATAAAATAGTTTATCAATATTTTTGAATTGTCTAGATAATAATTATGTTTTAATGGTTACGATTTATTCTTTATAAAGTTCTAAGACTGATATTTTACTTGTCAAATAAAATTTCAGTCCATTTTCAACCAGAAATTATTTTTCAGAATATACAATATTGCCAAACCCTAAAAACTATTCCAAAGCGCTAAAAACTCTCTATCACCTCCCTCTTTATCGAAACCTCTCAAATCCCTAAACACCATAATCCCTGTTACGTCACCACTATAACGTCATAGTCATTGCAATACCCTCTTTTTTGCTGTGCCGCCGCCTCTACTACATTGTTGTCGCTGCTACGCCGTCGCCACCACTAACACATCTTATCCACAATTTGATTAGTTAAATTCTTTGTCCTTTTCATAGATCTATAAATTACTACTGAGTTTTAAGATTTTGAAATATCTATTTTGAGGAAACAAATTCTATAGGTGACTAAGTTTGATCTTGATTTTGTGTAGATCATCTTCTTCCTATTTTGAATTTTCTTTCTTTTTCGTTCTTTTGCATTGGTCTATTATGCATTTGTATATTCTGTATATTCAGAGAATTCGTTAAGGGTGTACATGGATCAAATTGGTCCGATTTCAAGTAAATCTAAGAATCAAATGATAGTAACGTTTTCAAAATATTTGGAACAAAAAATTGGACCGTTATAGTTGTGGAACCGAACCATAATCAATTCATAAAAATGGTTTGATTTTGATTTTTCATTATTAAAACTCAAAACTAATTTTACTAAATACATAATCTAAATAAATTTTTCTAAACTATTACTCAAAAATTTAAAATTAAAAAAAACTAACTATAAGGGATTAGCACTCGTCCAATACAACGGTAGTCGATAACAAATATAAGCAATTCATTTTTCAAAACTATTTTATCTAGTGATGTGTTAGTTGTTAAATATTCAGTTAACCACTCGAGCGGTCATGTGGTCGATAATTTCCAACCACTCATGCTTTACCTGCTTGTATTTTGTGTTTAACTATGAATACCATCGTATAGGTCTTCTGATAAAATCCCAATATAGATAGTCACAAAAAAAACCTAAATTCATTTACAATTCTATCTAATCAAATCATAAAAGCTATCTAAAATTCTAATTTCCTAAACACACACAATTTCCTAAACTCACAAGACCTTTTTATAAACCTGGATTTTGCCATAAATAAAAGTCACAAAATTTAATTTATATTAATTTCTTTACCAGAATTAATCTTGATATTAGATGTATTGGAAAGTGCCTTTATGTGGTGTAATTCACTAGTTTTGTATGTAGACTAACGATTGTGCCCACATATGTGTGGTTATATAAGAAATGTGATACAGTTCAAAATTCATTAATTATTTTACTTATTAAATTTTTACAACAATTTTAAAAGAGAACACTAATAATAAAAATATAAAATTACTTTATGGTAGTTTTGACAACATAAAAAGTTATAAAAACTTCAATAAATCAAGAATTTTTTTATTATAATGATATGAATTATGCTAATCAACACCCATTAAATAATTGATACTGAGTAAAAAATATATAAATTTATATAAAATATATTAATATTTATAAAAATGATAGGCTCATCTTTAAAAATATATTAATATTAAAAAAATTATTCTTATTATTCTATTATCTATGTCCAATGACGATAGTTAGTATAACTTATATTATATTGTTATATGATTATTCATATTGCTTTTTCATTTTAATGGTATATTTAAAATATTTTAGATTAGATAGTTTTAATGGCATGTAAAAGACATGTTATGTTTGGATCGATGGATTATTTCAAACTAAATTGAATCAAAAAATATATAGAATTCACATGTCAAATGTTGCTTTATGAAATAACTAATTTTACATTTATAATGTGTGATTTGAATTAATAATTGCACAAATATCAAATTAGTAATACATTATTTATATTATTAATAATACTAGCTTCTTTTGTATTATTAGTACTATTTTATAAATTGTCTGGTATTTTTACTTAACGATAAAAAATAATTTTATAATTTGTATTTTATTTTTTATTTTATCTTAATAAAAATAATTAAATTTTTTATTATACACATAATTTATTTTATAATTTATTAATATTAAAAAAATATTTAAAAATCACAATATTATTTATTCCTTCTACTATATCTCATTCTAGTCGAAATACCAAAAGCTCTTTAATAGTTAATTCTCTTGTATATATTATTTTTATTTATTAAAAAAATATAAATATTTTTAAAACATATAAATAATTTGCGGTGATTGTCAGAAAATTCCAGGAGGTGAGCTATTGGTGAGATCATCATTTCCCATGAGAACAAGTCTTGTTCGCATCCTCCGCCAGCTGTGCTGATGTGCGGGCCAGCTGTGACGGATGTTGACGGCTGGGATCGAATAATCATTCGGTGCTCTCATGTGTCGTATACTTTAATATCGAGAAATTTTATGATAAAAATTATGATTACTTTTTTTGAGTAATTAAAAAATAAAAAATTAACAGACAAATTTTATGACACATAATATCACACAATATTTATAAAATTATGCTATTTACAATCTAATAATTGGTGAATAATAAATAAAATATATATAAATAATTATATAAAATGTATAACTATTTATAAAAATAATAGATTTTACTTTTAAAAGTATATTAATATTTTAAAAAAATTATTTTCACTAACTTATTATCCTCTGCCGGTTATTATGACCTATATTTATATAATAAGATAAGATTTAATGTAACATTTTTGTAGGCTTCAAAAATTCAAATTTTTGAAATGCAACAATTTTTATTTTTTATTTTTTTCTCTCCCTCCTCTCGTGTCATTTTATAGAGAAAATTTTATAAAAAATATTTATTAATATTACTTTTTATTTTACTATTTCAATTAAAAAATAACTTAGATTTTATTTTTATTTATTTTTGTTTATTTTATTTTATCTCTATAAATTAGTTTAAAAGGTTATATTTTTTATTTAGTATTTTATAATTATTTGATTAATTAATAATTAAAACATTTTATATTTTTTTAAATTATTATACTTAAACAATTAAATTTATTTGTAGATGAATGGTAACTAGTTGCCTATAGAAAATTTATTAAGTACTTTTATAATATTATGTGATATTATTTACATAGTATTTTTTACAAATAAAAATATATAATACATAATAAGTAAGTCTCATTTGTCTCTTATCTACCTAACAAATATAAGCTTATATTATTTTATACATAGTGTTTTGCGTTATATAATAAAATAAAAATACCATATAAATAATATAATATGATACACTAAAATTATCGAATAATTACTCTCGTGATATTTTTTTTTTTAATTAGGATTTTTCAATCATTTTTTTTTGACTATTTTAATTCTACTAATTTTGCAGGATACCCTCTCTACAAATACACTATAATAAAGAAAATTATTTATCCTCAAATTTAAAACTTTTGAATTTCGGTCAGGTTCCAAGTACATCGAAGTTACGTGGGTCTCTCGTGATACTTCAAAGTAACTAGCAATTTGCCGCCCAACGTCGCCACGTGATCAGTGGTCCTTGAGTTTCTGAAGAGTGTTTGGGGAGTTTTCTGGAAAGGTCTGGCTTTTCTCCAGTCTCATGTGCGATTGGACCAGTTTAATTAGGCAATCTTTTTATTAGTTTAAAATGGATTTATTTTAATTATTTAAAAATTTTATTTTTTTATATATAGTGTATTTATTATTTTTATAAAAATTAAATTAATTAAAAATTAGTAATTATCTTAACAAATTATATTTGTACTAATAAAAAATAAATTTATTTTATTAATACAAATATAATTTGTTAAGATAATTAACTATATTTAATTAATTT
>JAOTRH010102397.1:0-15825 GCA_034768845.1 Heliamphora exappendiculata
TTCTTGGCATCAAGTCAAATGCTACGCTTAAGAGTATGGAATGCTATGGTTGGTTTTATTTATGTTCTTTACATCGTATAATAGCATTTGCTAAGAAACTAACCCACTGTTAATATGCTTGTTTCACAAAGATCTCTATTCTCTCACAATCAAAGATGCTTCTCAAAGCCCTTATTAAATCACATGCAAGAACTGATATTAAGTATGGTCATCAATTCCATGAGATTAATAACATATCAGCTCAAAGTACAGTTGCAAAAGAATGGGACAGACTCAACCATGTCAAGGCAAAAGATAAAAACACCTCGTAGACGAAGATCCCCAATTAAAGTTAATGTATGAAGCTTTTCCTTTTATAGATAACTAAAAATCAGAAGTAAAGAACTTTTCCAAATCATTGGTGGGAGGTGAAGACAATAAGGGAACTATAACAATTTACCTGCAAGGTTTTCAGCAGAAAATCTTAGGCATGCTGCTTTTAATTCTGTGGCATGAAAACTGTCTGCCAAAGCTAGAGTTTTTGCAACAGAGTTCACAGAAATATCCTTGCACAGATGAGATTCACACATCCGTCTTAGTCTACCCAAATCATACCTATCAGCTGCGGCTAATAACTTCGCTGTTAGTGTGTCAGATACAGATGATACAGATGATACAGATGATGAACTAGAAACTACCAACTGATCTTCCATAAGGGCGTCTCTGTATATAAAGTGAAGCATTGCCTGTCACACATCAGAAGATTTTAGGACAACTTCCTAGAAATAACAGAATGAACAATTCCGTTCTTATTTGAAAAGGAAATAGATCAGTGATAGCAGTAATAAGTGTAGAATACCACTCGATGACCAAGAAGAGGATCCACCGCTTTAATGGGACCAGAAGAAAAGTGAGAATGAACAACATTCTCACCTTAAAAACCTTGGGTTCCATATCTGTAATTACAATCTGCCGTGTATCAGCCTCCGATCCATCAAAAAGTTCAGATCGAAACACTGGGGATCGAGCAGCTAATACCAACTTATGAGCACGAAATTTCTCCCCTGCCACGTTGAAAATAACATCTGAACCTTCCATATTTTCCAGCAATGTACCAAAATGTGCTCCAATATCAGAATCTGGGACCTGAATCGAGTGCAACCTTGAACAGTCGATTCCAGAAACAACAACTCCAACAGTACAATTGATTTTCAAGCAATCATCTTTAAGATAATCTGAAGTCTCAAGCAACGCTCTCCTGAAAAACCGCTTATATCCCCTATATAATAGCGAAGTTAGACCCAAACAGCGTCGCCAAATATGGAAAATGGTAAAGACGAAAGGCAAAATTTGGTAAACTGGAGGAAACTAATCTTCTTGTTTAGTCTACTGACTCTACTTGTAGTAAAAGATAATCAATTGTTCTGAGAATACAATTAGCCAATACAAAAGACCAGGTTGGAAGCTAAAAAGAAAAGAAAGAAAAGGAAAAATATAAAGACAATAACAATGATACGAACTAGGCAGGTGAAGAAGAGGAAATAACTACAAATTCTTTTTCTCTCACCCTCATTTTTTTGGTCACAATGGTTTACCCAGGCCCACATACCCAACCCATCGGATGAGAACAGCATTCAAGCTCAAGCAGCAACTGGAATCCATTCTCTGAAAATGCATCTAAATGACTTCATCACCAAATCTAGAGGCATTTCTACATGTTCCATTTCCACATCTTACTAGTATATCTCCATTATATATTCATACACTACAATTATGAAAATGGTTACATGGCACATCAACAAATAAATAATAATAATAATAATAACGATAAAATAAATAAATAAATGAAGGAAAGAAAGAAGAAGAATAAAAAGAGGCATGTACAATTAGCAAGACCGTAGTATGCTATTTATTGCATGTCAATATTTAGAGTTCTAGTGAAGGTTGCTAATAAGATTGAGAAAATGACCAAGGGAGTTTTTTTGGGAGGTATGAGAGGAAGAAAGATCATTTAATGAGTTGGGACATGTGTCATGTTGTCTCTTCCAAAGGAAAGGAGGGGGCCTAGGTTTTGGGAAACATGGGACATGGTTATGGAGATTCTCTACTCACCATTTCTCATCATGGAATTCGGTTATGAAAGTCAATTATGGGACTCAACATAATTGGTTGGGGCTCTTGAGTGGTCCATTGGGTACATTTGATCACCGTGGAAAGACAACTCTTAAAGCCTCTATCATTGATGTGGCTTACTCGTATGTTGTGGCTAACAGGGAGACCATTTGCTTTTGGGATGATGTATTGAAGGGGGAGGTTTCATTTGATCCCTGTGTACATAATGCCCAATACTTTTAAAACCTTACTATGTTGGCAGCTTGTATCTTGAGCTTATGTTTACAAGAAACAAGCTTTGTGATTATCTTTATCTATAAAAAGGGAGAAATTATTCACTAGTACCATCAGTCAAGTAAAGAAAATTAAATACATCCACCAGTGGCGGACGCAAGATTTACGCTTTGGCAGAGACACTCATGTACAATTTTTAAAATTCAAGAGATGAACAATCTAATTAAAAGCTGCAACCCCCACCCCCCGGGGTGTGTCCGCTCCTACATCCAACAGAAGTTAAAATCTCCACAGCAACTAAAAACTAGCATAAAATTTAGTACATGTAATGGACCATGTTTACTAAACAGAAGTCACCAAAAACCATTGCATAGAAATTGAATATTGTGAATGAACAAATTGATTCGGCATAGAAATATCATTATTTGATTGATTTAAGTTGAAGTTAATGTAATTTATAATTTATTAAAATCTTCACTACCCAATGTTTGTTACACCCTGCAACTGCGTCAAAACCACCATTACTGTTACAGCATCTGCCACAATTATGTAAGACATTGGTTCTATCCACTTGCACTCAACTTTTTCAGATCGAATTCATGGGCTTTGGTTACAAATTCAAGGGCCCCAGGTTCCATGAAATTGTGTTAGGTTTGCAGGCCTTTGAGTGATTTGACAGGAGAAAAATACTAGATCTTTTTAAGTTAAGTTTGATGAATTTGGAGGGATATGAGATAGTTAATTATCTTTCTTTGAGGCATGATCAGTGTCTCCCTCTTCTAAGGGAATTCTTTTGTTTGTTATTATTAGAGAACTTGCTGGAGTATGAAATTTGATGGTGACTTCCTTTTTCTGTATTTTGTATTTCTTTCTTGTTTTCCAGTGAACTTTTGTCCTCCATAATCTTTTGTATCTTGTTTTGTCCATGTTTAAATATTTTCTTTCATTGTTGATCCAAGAAAAGTAAATTAATAAAAACAGGGTGTTGCCAGTAACTACATACTATGAATACACTAATTGCAATAGTACAGGCATGTGAAACGTATGCATTAAATTCATGTCAAATAGGGAAATAAAATGTAAATCACATAGAATTGTCAAGATACCATAGAAACTTAGGCTTTCTTTGCCATTCAATCCCCGCAGAAAATATGAAATCCGTAGTGAAGGTAAAATATCAAGTCAGCCAGCAATGATGCTGGTCCTTGAAAGTTCAACACACATACCATTACATCGAATATTATTCCTAGTGCATATAGTTGGAAATCACTTCACCCCTGGTATATGAAGAGCCAACTCAAACAGGAGTGCATGAAAGAAGCAAATAACCTGCAATCTGAACCAACCCAGCCCATCAATTTGATTATAGCATAGGTTGGTTAGTTCGGTTCCGACTTCCGGGTCTAAAAATTACATACCGACCAAATTGATTTGATTCTCAAATTGATGACAAGGTAAACCTAACCAACTCGAGAACTGACCGCCTATGCATCGTGAAGTTCAACAAAATTTGATTCTCAAATTAATGAATCGTGAAGTTCAACAAAATTTGATTCTCAAATTAATGAATCGTGAAGTTCAACAAAATTTCCCAATATTATTAGTTGCTAATATGCTTTGCAACACCTTTACAAATAATCATAGTATAAAAGAGGGAATTGAAAAAAAAATGAATACAAAAATTTGTGCATATAAATAGCAATGATGGCTAACTCAAACCTACATGATCTTTGGGTTGGTTACTCAGTTCTACAACTTATTCTGTTTGGATGGGAACTGACCCATGCATACCCTTGTCTCAAATATTGTCTACCTTTTTATCTTTTCTCAACACCCTAGAAATGGATGATCATGGGAAAAGGATATTTCACCAACAAAAATAACTACTAGAAATTTGAATGCTTCATTAACTTACCAATCCATAGAGCAAAGTCTCCTCTTTTATGAATTTCACAAGTCCAAGTCCATTTTCCCCATATTCTAGGCCTCATTAAGATACAGATGTAGAGGCCACATTAATGTTATACTAAAACACACTTCAACCCTTGGCTGGACCCATATGGAACATCCATTTGTCCTTTAATTTAATTTCCCCATCTAACTTTCCTCCTCATTTTAAAGTTCTGACTCCAACTACCATTATTTCATAAGGTAAACAACTCAATTTTCTCTCAAGAGAAGGCCTAACAAAACCTTAAGCATTTATACGTATTTATGCAAGAAGGATGGATTGAACATAGCCCACCTCCCCCTTTTAGCCTCATGGGATAAAATTTGTTATCCGAATTTCTTTTTGCTTTCAGCATCGTCTTCATTCAATGGGCTCCCATTATTCCTGGTTAGTAGAGACTAGAGTTATGTTTTACTTATAACTCTTTTGTTTTCTTCTTTCTTTTTGGTTTTGGTGAACTTCTGGTACTCATTGTTTTATATCTTCCCATTTTCTACTATTGATAAAATAACCTTCATTGTTGATTAAAAAAAAAAAAGAGCAACTCCCTAGTAAATGTCCAATTACTGATCCTAGGTGGCGAACTTTGTTTAATTTAGCAATGTACCAATCAAAATTCCACATATATTAGTTACATCCATAACAAGATCACACTATTTTGGTCCTCAAACACATCTTTTCTTTTATGCTATAACTCTGGAACTTTAAATATACTATAGCTCTGTACACTATCAAAGCTTTGCAATCCCATGCTCTGAGTGGAACGTTTTCTCCCAAATTGGTTGCACCTTTTTTTCCAAAATTTAGAGGGCAGTTGTTGGCTTATCCATATTGTGTGATTCATGTTCCCATATTTGTATCCATACTTCATAGAAAGTAAGGACCAATAACAAAATCTAACAATATAAAAATTGGATTTCAACAATTAAACAATCAAGTAAACTTTCATAGAACATTTTTGCATATGCGATTTTAGTGTACAAGGGAAAAGCAAGGGCATGTTGTGGATTTTTCTATTATGTCAATATAGACATTTTCTAGATATTGACACTAAAATCCAAACTTCTATTATTTCATTTTTTTAACATTAGTTGTTATTGTTCATTTTGCTTATTTCTTTTAAAATCTAATAAGAATAGTTGATACTATTATTATATGTTGGCTGCACTAAATTTTAGACAAATGAGTAAGATGTTTCTCATTATAGCTGTTTAATGTGAATAAACCTAATTCATTTGTTAGCAGTTAATGAATGAAACTAGTCAATTGTGGTCATTTTTGTGCATTAATTAAATTCGAATGAATGCATAGAGTCTGCAGCAATAACTCATGGTTAAAAATTCGGACACAAAAACTGATGATTAGTTAACAGTGATTCTTTGATTAACTATTGACGGAGCAAATCAGCATATGCATCCATGTTATTGAACAACCCATGAATGCTGAATTACAAAGTTGATAACAACCAACAGATAATAACATAAACAACTATTTAAAACAAAGAGCAAAAACTTATATCTCTGAATACCTATCTGGAGTCCACGTTGAACACCTTTAATAAGAATGAGGTGATTTTCTTATAACCTTGCACAACGAATAACAGCATACCTAAAATAAATCATGTACATGAACTCCATTTGGCTAGAATTAAACGTAATAAGAAAACGGGGAAATGTGAAGTAAAGTGGATGGAAATTTTTAAAAAAGGTAACTTCTTAACATGTATTTTGGTAGAGTTTAAAAGTGCCCTTTCAAGAGCTACAAGAAAATAATAAAAATCATTGAATTGCTTGGAGTTGGAGGTTAAAACATACTTCCTTATTTTTCCCTAACTAATCTTATCATGCAAGGGAAGTTTTTTTTTTTTTTTTTGTAGATCAACGCACAAGAGAAGTTAGCTTTATAGGGATATTGTAATTGTTACATGTAACCCTTGTATCAATTTAATTTTTGAAAAAAAAAAGAGAGTAAAATTAGTGTCCCCAAGCGTTTGCACCAGATTTTAACCTTATCATCCTCCTACGTCTTTTTACCATTCTAACTCTCCTAGTTAATTAGTACATATAGCACTTAGCCCTTGTTTAGCTTATAAATAATTTAGGGAGAATCAATTACCCTTTTCACTATTTACATTGATACGACCACTTGAGCCACAATATCCCTTGTTTACCCTATAAATAGTATAAGGAGAATCAATTTCCTTTTCACTATTTACTTTGATTTTCGAAGCAACTACTAGAGCCACAAAACCTTTGTTCTTGCAAATTTATTCCCATGGCACTCTTGATAATTTCTTATGATTCTCCTCTTGCTCCGAAAAGATTAAACAACAGTGAGACAAAGAAGTCCAAGGAGGGAAAGATTGTCTTTATAGTGGAGACCTTTGTCCCTCAACACTACTTGTCTGCTCCTGATTTCGATCTTGGCACTGCCTTTAAAGAAATCCCATTATGTTTCATTTCCTACTATCATCGTCTTGAGGGCCATCAGCTTCCGTACCAACAAAAGTTGAACTAGGCAAAGCACTTTGTTGTTGCCAATCGTCAAGCCAAGATGGAAGAATTGAGTGGAGGATGCTTTTTCACAAGAGGGATTATCTTGCCAACATTGACACTCTTCACGCCATCCCAATTTTGAGGTATGTGATTACAATTGACCCACTTGTTGATCCGGTACCCTGTCTTTGGAACCCAGCCTTTAACTTTTTACATTTTCGCTTCAGAATGATGGCACCATAAATGCTTGATCTTTTCCTCCTTGGACTATTCCCAACCGGTGAGAACATTTGTGTAATCTACCCTCGCGTTGAAGTTCAATTCGAAACTACTCTTCCCCATTCTCACTCCCGCTTGTACTTTGGCAACTTTTCCAAGGCACGAAGGGTTCCGGAGAATCAGTTTCTCCTAGGGAATTCTTTTATTTAAGTTTATAGAGGCTATGCAACTTCCTTTTTTGTATCACCTCTCAGCATATTCTTGCTTGCCTTGGCTAAGACTTTGACTGCTGGAAAGAGAGTTGCTCTAGCCCCTTATGTTTTGGGCCATGTTTTAAAATGTTGGTTTGATTTTATTTTTTTTCTGACACACGTACTCAATCCTTAGGAGGTCCCTTTCGGATCATCCAAATATAGCTTCATGCTTACCTACCAGAGTTGAGCCCAACTTTTGTGTCTACTGCAACCTGTTTTCATGGGGAGAAATTCTTCAGTATTGCTTTGATCCCATCGACCTTCAACCACTGTTTTTCATTTTTCTAATACCTTCCCAAAACCAGATATCCGAAATTCACTACACCCGCTGCCAATAACATGACCATACACAGCTTGGGGTGATTTCTTTATCTGCTGGCATTTGTTCTTTGGTTCTTTCTTTCAACCAAAACTCATCAAACCCTTTGTGGAGCCTTACTGCCCTTTTCAATTTGACAGGTATTTTTTCCTTGATCAATCCATACCTCTCCCATTTTTCAGCTACTCCAACCCTTCTCTCGTTGGTAGGGAGTCAGTTTCCGATAAACTATTGAACAATGCCAACATTACAATTCGGGTTTTTACCCCAAACAATGTTGCAATAGATGGGGTCCATCAGTAGTGGGACTCAATCATATTGTACTAATGTAGCTTACACCTTTTGTCCTAGCATCAGTAACTTTCTCAAGCCTAATCCTGTGATTCCCTTCTGACGCTCATGTAGCGTACACCTTTTGTACTAATATAGTTAAGTTCTTCCCTTATTGTATTCTGTGCTTAAACTTTTCCTTTTGCAGCCTACTTTAGCTTCGAACATTGAAGCAGATATACACAGTATCTAGTGTTGAACCTGTGGTCAACAAACCTTCTCCTAGACCTCCCATCAAAGAGCCAGCCACATAGTTCCTGAAGTGCTGGTAACCCTGCTTAATCAAACTCTATTCCCTAAACTTTTGTGTTAATACTTGTTCATTCCTTCAATTTGCGGCATGCTGCAAATCCAATTCCAACTCACTGTCGATTTATATTAAATCCCATGCTTCAAATCCAAGTGTATCCTCTTTCTTCTTTTTTTTGATAAGCAACTCCGAGTGTATCTTCTACACCTCCAACAACTCACCCTAACTCTAAAGGCATAAAAGAAACATCTTCATCACATCCAAAACTGGACAGTCCACGCATCTCAAGAGCTGAACTTCAAGCTTTCAAACTGAGGATGTCAATCTCGGAGTATCTGAAGGAATTGGTAGAAGAAAAAATGTGATCGAACAAAGACTGGAAGAGGTGAATGCTACCATTGTGAGACAAACTGCAGAGCCCAACGCTACTTGCCAAGAAGCCAAGTTGATTAGGCTAACCTAGTTGACATAGCCAAGCTCGTCGTACAGATATCTTTGAAAAGAGAGAGCCTAAAGAGACAAGAACGACTTATAGCCATACCGAGAAAATGCCCCCAGCGGGTGGCTCTTGTTATGCTCATGCTCCTTCATCGAAAAAGGCTATCGCTACTCCGGGAAAGGAGTAAGGATGGAGAGAGGAAAAGCTTCTTTTCACGCCACTGGAATAAAGAAACTGTTATATTGCTAATCAAATTTACCATTTGAAAGTTGTTTCTTGCTGTCCCCTTGTTTTTCTTCATTCCAATTATGCTGGAATTTGCACCATGCATCTTGAAGAAATTGTTTGTGTTAATAATTTCCTATATGGGTGGGTAACAAGGTTTTAGAAACCTTCCACTTTCCTAAGATGGACACAGCCATTTAAGTTTATAAGATAAGATGGTATGACCATCCTTTTAACACTTTGTGAATCTGGTATGGTCTTTTCCAATTTGAGAACCATTTTTCCAAACTTATGGTCCTGTGTAACCATAATAACACTATCTTCCAAACTAGATCACCTCCATCAAAGGTCATATAACTAACCTTCTTGATATAACCTCAAGCCGTACTTGCCAACCATTGAAGATGTGAAACATGTCGGTTTTGGAAAGAAAAGATGGCATTTTTACATTTCTGCTAACTGGAAGCACACAATCAACCTCATGTACCTTTTTTTTCAAGTGCAAAAGGGTGCGCGGACAGAAATGGTACTTAGAATTTAAAAAATACTAATGGCAATTTGATCAAATGTAAAGGAATTGAGGTTAAGCAACTGCACCAAGACATAAGAAACATGTGTATCGGAAGTCCACTTTAAGTGAGGCATTAGTGAGACCAGATAGGTATTGATGTCCATATTGATATCAACTTGCCAATAAAATGCTCGAACACCTTAGTAGACAAAGAAATATTTTTCAAAAAGTAGTCCAGTTCCAGGTCCTTGCCTTCTGTTCTGCAAGACTGTATTAATCCAAAATCCTGCTCCGGAAAAGATTTGGGATTTACGCTGTAGTTATAAGTATTCATCACCAGAACTTACTTTGTCATGAAATTCAGTACCTTACACTATGCTTCGTCGAGATCATCCAATTCAGTTGACATAGCAGAATAAAAACTGACACAATTTAATAATTATGTTGAAGGAATGTAGGATTTCATCTTAAACTCCATTGGTAGAACGGCATCATGCCTACAAATTAAATAGAAATGGGTTATAGACTTATGGCACACTGGTCTTGCAAAAAATCCTCTCTTTTTTTCTTTTCTTTTAAAAAAATAAGTTACGTGCTCAGAAGTTATGTACTTAACATACAGTAAATAGATTGTCAAAATAATGAATAGAAAAACATGCATTTGCGGTGAGGTCTACCATGAAAGTATGGTAATTACTAAATTTTTTATTTAATCTTGTTCTTACATCTGAACCCGACTATAGAGCCACTCCAAAGTGTATTTCCCAATTGTTTCCCATTAATTTGTTTAATTGCAAGTCCATAGGCCTCCACATAATAAAATACATTGTTTTTTTGTAATTCCAAGAAAACAAACCATGAGTTGAATAACATCTGAATAGTCCCCTTTACTTTCACATAGATTGGTATGACTCACTGTCAATAGATACAATGTTCTTGACAGCACCATAGGAGTAATCATAATAGTTATATATGTCTTAAAAGCTTGTGTACACTGTACATCTCCAAATGGAAGTTTACTTATTCTTGAACCTGTTACAATGGATTATAATATACAAATAGAAATTACAGAACACTTATACAGGAAATCTGTAAAGCGTTAATGTGACAGACTGGATCTTGTCATTAAAAATCCTCCTTTTTTTCTTCACTTTCCCGATAATGTTTTGGTCTACTGTTTTGATCAACACCATAGGAATTGTCAATGAATGATTGGAGTCTTTCTCCGAGAAAATTCAATAGTTTTAATTTTATGGGCTGTCAAAATTTTCCCTGTGCCCTACATTATCAATTGCATTGCATCTTAAATTAGAAGTTATAATTACATCTATAAGAATGTAGATTGAATTATTCGGAGCCAACTGGCCAAGCCGATCTTGGTACCCCTACAAATGGTTCAAGAGTACAAAGACAATTCTACGCCTGTAAGTTGCCATGATACAAGATGAGAGCATCAGGAGACGTTTTTGGTCATAGTTAGGAAAATTTTCGATAATGGTCATTGACGTGGTCAACATCAACTACCATAAGGACAGTCTCCAGAATAGGCACAGTATGGTGCAATTTCAGGCTAAATCCCCCGAGAGTCTACATAAAAAACTTCCACGAGGATTTTCATGCAGCCGCTTCTATTGTATTGCTTAGTATTCTTTCTTTTCTTTGTAAAATTACAAATTCCCCCTATTATAAAGGGTTAGCTTTTGCATACACTGCTTTAACTACGTGGTGCGTACAGATATATGTTGATAGAGTCACCATGGAGACAATCGTTTGGGAAGATTAGTAGGTCTCCTTGTCATTGCATGCAATTACTCTCTTTGTTCATGTGGTGCAAAGTGATTTCAGTCATCCAGAGTTAAAATGCAAATAAAGATGTAGAGTTCTGATTCGGTGAAGAAGAGAAGAGGAAAGAAGTGAAGGAAATGGGTTTTTGGACTATAACTAAAACCCTAACCATATATTGTATTAATACTAAAGACAAAGGCCCTGTTTGGGTAAATGGCTTATTTGCTTATTGTGAAATAGGCAAAAACAAAAAAAAGCAAGTTCGTTTGGCTACCTTGGCTTTTAAATGGCTTATTTGCTTTTTTTTACTTATTTACCTTATTTTTGCTTATTTGCTTAAATAAGCAACAATTTTAGGCTTAAATCATGCTTAAAGGTTACTTATTTTGCTTATTTACTTATTAACTTAAATCTTGCTTATTTGGCTGCTTATAAGCTAAATAAGCCAGTAAGCAAGTTATCCAAACGGGACCAATGTTACATAGATGACCAAAATACCCTAACTCACAAACTCAATAACATATAATATATAATAAAAAGACACTGCATTACCACTCAAACTGGAGCATACATGCCAAATATGCCTAGCTTAAAAGAGAGATGCCAGGAAAGTGCTCGAGCCAAAGGCTTGGTGATAGGGATGGCAATTTGCCCCACCCCGATCCGGCCATGCCCCGCCCCGCCCCGAAAAACTCGGGTATAAGCATTTTTTCTCGATTTCGGGTCGGGTTCAGTGAGAGAGAAAAAAATTCCCGTTCGGGGGCGGGATGGGGCTGGTAATATGGATCCCTGCCCCGATCCGATCCCGGTCCCCGCCTCGAATAACCCCCAATAATTCCCCGATTAGTTTTTCATAGACTTATATTTTTACCCAAAGCTTTTGACTAATATTACAATTTTTCCATTACTATATATACTCTTTTAATCCTAGGGTTTCAGCAATTAGCATCAGCTAGCCACAATTGATAGTGAATCAGTGATAGAGATTAGAGAGAACTCTGAATGCTGTGATTTCTGAAGTTCGAACGGAACTTTTGCCGCCGTTGGATCTCGCCTTCGCCGCCGGCGCCGCTGCTCTGCTCCTGCAGCAAAAAGAGAGGAAAGCCAGAGAAGAGGCTACTAGGCAACGAGACGACATTGAAGCCGCGCAGCGATCTCGAAGCCCCAATCAAGGTTTTTTTATTTTTCAACTTTTCTATTAACTGGCTTAGTTTAATGATCTTTGCATAATATTGAACTAATTCAATTAACTAATACGAACTTTTGTGGGAAAAGATTTAATGATCTTTGCATAATATTGAGCTAATTCAATTAACTAATATGAACTTTTTGTGGGAAAAGAACATAATCTTTTAATTAGGGTTTGTAAATTGATGGCATGTGTTTGATTTGGAATTTCTTATGGAACAAGATAGATTCATTTGCGGCGATATTGAGTCTGTTTTTTTTTGTTTTGCATTTTCATACTCGTTTCTGTTTGGTTCTAAATTTCTTATTAGTCATTTGGGGTAATCTAAGTTTTGGTTTAAGATTGACTGTGTATAGTCATTTGGTCATTTGTGTATAGTTATATGATTGATTTGGAATTTCTTGAGGGGCAAGATAGATTCATTTTTCGGCTATATTAATTCTGTTTTTTGTTTTGCACTTTCATAATTGTTTCTGTATAGTTCTAAATTTCTGGAGTGGATGATGCAAATGCTGAAACTTATTAATTCCCAGTTATTTTTTTCATTTGATTTAACATGTAAGCAATTTTGACTTATGTAATATGCATGTAAGCAATTTTTTTTCCTTTTATTTTTTTCATTTGATTTAACATGTACATTCTGCATATTTTTGTTTTAAATTTATTTTTTGTTTTATTATAATAGTATTTGGTAGATTGAGTATTTTTTTTTCTCTCTTCAGACAACAAAACGTCCTCACCAGAATACGTCTCCTCAACAAATCCAGTTGATCCTACCCAAAAATCAACTCAACCACCAAAACTTGTTGAAAGGTCAGATGCACAAATTAATAATCCTCCACTCATAAATGAAAATAGTGTTGAGGAAGAAGAATATTAGTCTGTCATAGGAAAAAGAAAGAGAAGTGTTGTCTGGCAGCATTTTGAGAAAAACAAAAATTAATGGAGTGGATAAAGCCATTTGTAACTATTGTAAAAAACAACTGGGTGGGTCATCTAAAAATGGGACTACACATTTACATGATCTTTAAAAGAGCTGTCCTAAAAGGCAAGTGGCAGATATGGGTCAAAAGGTTTTGACAACAAATCTTATGAAAGGGAAGGAAAAGAAAAAACTTGAGCCTTACACTTTTGATCAGGAGTTTGCTAGAAGAAAGCTTGCTAATATGGCAATTCTGCATGAATATCCTATTTCCATTGTCGACCACAATGGTTTTAAGAGATATTCACAAGCTCTTCAACCATTATTTAAAATGGTTTCTCGAAACACCATTATGGGGAATATTTTCAAAATATGACTTTGAGAAGGAGAAAACAATAAAGGTGATTGAAAAAAACCAAAATAGAATTGCTATCACGACCGATATGTGGATTTCTAGCAATCAGAAGAGAGGATTTATGGTTATGACCGGTCACTTCATTGATGATTCATAGAAATTACAAATTCGTATTCTACGATAATTTACTAATTTACTACTTTATGGTTGTACTTTATGCTTTAGTTATTAATTTTTCATTTATTAACTCTTATTTTTGTTACTTTTTTGTTTAGATTTGCATACGTACCTTGTCCACACACAACACAAGTTTTGTCTGACGTGTTGATGGAGACTATTTTAGATTGGAATGTTGATAGAAAGCTTTGAACCATTACTATTGACAATTATTCTAGTAATATCACAATGATTCCAATTCTCTTAGATAAGTTGGATCTTGGTTCTCTTTTGTCTGGTGGAAGTATATTTCATATGCGTTGTGCTGCTCATTTATTGAACTTAGTTATCAAAGATGGTTTAGAAGTGATCAAGGAAGCAATTGAGAAAATTAGAGACAGTGTTGTTTATTTGACAGCAACACCAAAAAGAGAGAAGTTCGAAGAAGCTGTGCGTCAATTGCGCATTATTTCTTCTAAGAAATTGTCTCTTGATTGTGCTACAAAATGGAATTCTACCTATTTGATGCTTCAAACCGCCATAGGATACAAGGATGTTTTCTCTTGCCTAAAACATCATGAGCCCCAATATAGAAGTTTACCGAGAGAGAGAGTGATTGGGAGTTTGCCAAAGAAATTTGTGGAAGATTGAAAATATTTTACAATGCCACTGAATTGTTTAGTGGTAGAAAGTATCCAACTGCAAATTTATTTTTTCAAAGGTTTGTGAGATCAAAATTGCATTGTCTCAGTGGATCTAGTGTTCAAATGAGGTGCTTAAGGCAATGTCATCAAACATGGTACAAAAATTAGACAAGTATTGGTCAGTGATTCGTGGTATTTTAGGGGTTGCAGCTATTTTGGACCCAAGGTATAAGTTAACATTGATTGAGTACTATTTTTCAAAAATCTATGAGGATGATTCTTGTTTTGAGATAGAGAGGATTCGACGGCATTGTTATGACTTACTCATGGAGTACCAACTTAAAATTGGTCATGTTGGAGATGAGCATTCATACCACTCATACTCGACTAGTGGTGGTCAAGACGATCTCTCTGAATTTGATGCATTCATTTCTAGCAAAAAAAAGGATAAAATATTGAATGTGAAATCTAAAATGGATCATTATTTGGATGAGGATATTTTACCAAGAAATCAAGATTTTGATATCTTAGCATGGTGGAAATCAAATGAATTGAAGTACCCAACTTTGCAAGCCATTGCTAGGGATATATTAGCCATATCTGTATCTACTGTTGCATCGGAGTCTGCTTTTAGCACTAGCGGGAGAGTGGTTACTTCATATCGTAGTAGGCTTCATCCCAAGACTTTGGAGGTATTGAAGTGTTCTCAAAGTTGGTTATGGGCTCTTGAGTATCAAGGTAATTAAATATCTCACATTAATTTATCTTAATTTATAATTTATATTAATATCAAATGCCTACACAAAAATATATGACACTTTTTTTTTTAAGGTGAACTTCTAATGCAAATAGATGATGATGACATGGATATTGATGTTGATGATTATGAGCCTTCGGCCGTGATAAATGTTAGTGATAGATGAGGTAAGAATTTGCTTTTATTTTCATCACTTGGTTGAGGTAAGAATTTTCTTTTATCTTCATCGCTTGGTTGTAGTATTTTTTGATACTGATGTTTTTTTATTTATTTTTATGTAGTGCTCCTTACATGTTGATGTTGCTGCCACCAAGGATGTTGCTGATTGCTGTGTTTTGCCACCTGCTCCCAATATTTGTTGCTACCATCTTGCTTACTGCTCTGTTTTGCCACCAGCTCATCTACTGTGTTTTGCCATCATGGAGCTCTATTTTGAACATTGAACAAGTTTCCTTTTTTTACACCTAGTATTGTGGATGGGTTGTAAAATATAGTCTGAGAATCATGTTTTTTTTTTCAGAACCTGTTGTAAATCATGTTTTATTTGCTGGGTTGTAAACCAGGAGCAGGTTTACAACTGGTTCAAGGTCAATGATTTTAAAATGTCAATGGTGTATTTGACTGTTGCCATGGAAATTGAATGGCTAAGTCAAATATTATGTGAAAGATTGGCAAATGTTTATTTTCTCTCTTTCTGTA
>JAOTRH010102408.1:0-15825 GCA_034768845.1 Heliamphora exappendiculata
TCATAAAGATTCTCATAAAATGAAAAACTAATTTTATTAAAATAAAATTAAATACTAAAAACATGATTTTCAGTATAACAACCCTAACACTTAGGACACTAATCCTTGAATAAAGTGATTCCATGCCTAAAAGGGAAAAACTCTTTCTTGAAATCCTACATGCTAAAACGAGTAAGGACGGTACTGACAAAACTAGCTTGTGATAAGCCCAACTTTATCTGATCTAATCTCACATAATCTTGATCCCAAGGATGTGATTGGATTCTCTCAGGTTTTTCATATCGAACTGCCCGGATAACTATACTTTAACCGAAGATAATACTCCCACATCATTTTCGATGAGTAAGATGTAATCCACATAAAGTACTACTTTAATCAAAATCATAAAACTTAATGGCCTGATCAAACTGAGTGTTCCAAGATTTATATGCCTATTTAAGTCCATAAATGGATATCTTAAACTTGCACAACATGTGGTCTTGGCATTTTGCTATGAAATCATTTTATTGTACCATATAGATACACTTGTTAAGACTTCCATTAAGAAAAGCTGTCTCGACGTTCATTTGTCAAATTTCATAATTGAAATATGCCGCAATGGATGAGACAATTCAGATAGACTTAAGCATAGCTACCGGCCTCATAATTAATCCCTTCTTTCTAAGTAAACTATTTTGCAACAAGACTAGTTTTAAAGGTTTTTACCTTCTCGTCAGCTCCTCTCTTCCTTTTGTAGATTCACTTGCATCCGATGGGTTTCAACCCTTCGGGTAGTTCTACAAGTTTTCAGATCTGATTAGAGTGCATAAACTCCATCTCTGAATTAATAGTTCATTGTCATAATTCTGTATCATTATCTTGGAGTGCTTCATTACAGTTAAATGGTTCAGATCCAGTTCTTCCAGGATCATGTCAAAAGACTCTCCTAAGAACATATACCAATCGGGTTGACGAACAACCCTTCCACTATGACGAAGCACTACCTGCGTTTATGTACTAGCAGTGACATGATGTGCTAATTCTAAACCTTGTGCACTATTATCCACATGCACTTCTAGGTGTAAAATTGGCATGCTAGTGGTAACACCATAATCTGGCTCAAGATCGGCACGCGTCTCGATAATCCTCCCAATATGATGAGGTAATGGATTATCGATGACACTTTCCCTTGGAAATTTTATCGTACTATTGGTATTTTCTCTCTGCTCTTTCAGAACATTTTTACTCGTGGGCTTGTGGTTCATTACAAATTCCTTTTTCAAGAATTGGGTATTAGCACTAACAATGACCTTATGATCCTTAGGATTATAAAATAAATTACCCCTCGTTTCATTGGGATATCCAACAAAGAAATAGACTTTTATTTTCGGTTTCAACTTATCCGTGTTCCCTTTCAGCACGTGTATAAGACACCCCCAAATCTGAATAAGTCTTAGACTAGGCTTGTGCCTAGTCCACAATTCTATAAGAGTAGAAGTTACTGGCTTAGAAGTTACCATGTTTAAAATATAAGTTGTTGTCTCTAATGCAAATCTCCAAAATAAATCAGATAAGACCGAATAACTCATCATAGACCTCACCATCTCCATAAGAGTCATATTCTTTTTTTTTTGCTACACCAATCTAATATGGAGTGTTTGGTGCAGTCAACTGGGATATAATCTCCTCCTCTGACAAATAATTTCTAAACTCTCTAAAAAGGTACTCGCCACCATAGTTAGACTGAAGTGTCTTGATATATTTTTTTAGATGCTTCTGTACTTCTTCCTTCATTACTTTGAATTTTTTAAAACATTCAGACTTACAATACATCAAATAAATATATCTATACATTAAGTAATCATCAATAAAAGTGACAAAACACTTAAAGCCTCCTCTAGCCCGAATAGTCACAAGACTACATGTGTCAGAGTGAACCAATTCTAACTGTTCTTTAGCTCTATAGCCTTTAGTCGAAAATAGCCTCCTAGTCATTTAACAGCCCAAACAGGATTTACAGACTGAAAATGCCTCAATTTTTAATGAACTCAAAAGCCCATCTTTAACCACTCTATTTATTCTTTTTAGATTAATATGACTTAGGCATAAGTGGCAAAGATACGTTTAGTTCATTAAATAAGGTTCATTTATGTTAAATGGTGACTTAGATATATTACTCAATTCATTCAGTTGCAGTGTGGAGATATATGAGTAATAACATAAAGACCATCCATCAATATACCAGAATAGATAAACTGTTTATTATTCTTAATAACCACATAGTTATTAAAATAAACCAAATATCCGTCTTTAACCAATCTAGAAACAGAAACTAAGTTCCTTCTAATATAAGGTACATAAAGATAATCTCTCAATACTAAAACTAGATCTCTACTAAAACTGAAAGTGACATTTTTCACTACAACTACTATAAGTCTTGTATTATTGTCCATGTGCAGGTAAATCCTCCAATCACTAAGTTGTCAAATTTTGTAGAACCCTTGTAATGAATTACAGACATAATTAGTGGCTCTCGTATCTACACACCAGGTATCAGTAGATAACACCGCTAAAAATATTTCCACAACTAGTGAACAGAAATTACCTTTGTTGTTATTCTTGCCAAGATAAACTGGACATTACTTTTTCCAACCCCATGTCTAGTTGCAGTGAAAATATATGTCTTTCGGCTTCTTCACACCAGTAAGTGGCCCACTAGCTACCTTGAAAATAGTGTCACCCTGTTTCTGAACATTTTTCTTCTTCTTGCCTTTTGACTTATAGGAAGAACCCTTTACAGAAACAAACACATTTTTTGGTTTTCTAAGAAAATTCTCGGTAGTTAAAGCTATATTCAGATTTCTTTTTCGTTCAACATAATTAGGAGCCGTAAGTTTATTTTCTTGAGTATAGCCGTGAGTTGATTGAAAACTATTTTAATCCTGAGAATCACATAATTAAAAAAAATTAATTATGATGAGTAAAAATTTTGAATTTTATTTTAAAATCGATTCCCTTTACAATTTAAAAAAAAACATTCGCCAGCAGTCTAGTACACTATAAATAGTATGCCTCGATGGGAATGACGTTTACTACTCATCATTTGTCCAGATATATCAATTCTTATTAATTTTATTATCTAAGTAACAAACAATTATAAATAAAATTAATTAGCTAACGTAGCTTCGGTCCCATAAATAATAGTATCGATTCAGATGGAGAGAATACTATTATTTATAACAAAGTATTAAACACCATTTAATCCTGAATCAATCATTTCGCAATAAACCATTCTAATGGAGAAGTGATTCACACTAATGATTATCCAGAATTGTCCCAAAAAGAGATTCGTATCGATGATTTTGTAATTAATTCTATTCGATGGGGAGGAAGGCCCAAATGCCAACACAAAAAATTAATGACATCACCTACGAATTAGTAATGAAGACCACAAAATTTATCTGTGAATAAATTCCTCTCTTACTTAGTTTTTAAAATATTTTTTAGGATTATAAAATATTATTTAATTAAAATAAATTTATTAATTTTGAAAAATCACACATTCCAATAGACTCCGACTTTTCAAATTATTTTTTGTGTTTAATGTGTAACAAATAAAATATCTCAAACTCTAATTATTTAAAAAATTAATTTTAAATAAAAACCTAGAATTTTATTTTATTTTCCAGTTACACATTTTTTCAAAAAAAGTAATTTATTAAAATTAAACTTCTTTTAATTAATTAAAAATCCAAAATTCGTTTCCACGTTTGTCCAAGATATTCAATTTTAAAAAAAATTATCTTAAACGTGTTTTTATGTAACAAAAGAAAATTTCAAAATTTTATTTTAAAAAAATTAATTTTAATTAAAGAAAATTATATTTTATTTTTTCGTTACAAAAAAATTATTTTTGAATTAACCAGAATGAATTAAAACAGAACATAATAAATAAATTAAAATAAAAATATATACGCATTTAAAAAAATAAATGCTTTAAATTTCAACTTTTATGGTCAATCTAAAACTCTTTAGTTAAAGAGTTTCTGTTCATCCAAAGAATTTACAATCCTGTCAGAAATAAAATTCTAGTCTTCTGATTCTATCAGAACTACGTAGCCAACTAAAAACCCTGTAATATTCAGCTACTACAAGTCACAATCCAGCTAAAATACTATTGCAGCCACCGCCTAACCACGCACCACCACTGTCCCACCGTGCACCGTGCGGGCACAACGCGCTGCTATTGCCGCATCTTATTTGTCGATTAAAGTTCAAGGCCAACCCAGCAAGCTTATAACAAAGAAACCACCATCATGGTGATAACATGATCCATGTAATAAGCTGCGAATTTATTCTTTCAAAGGACTCGGTCAAAGCCTTGATTATTTATTCAAATCCACTTGTCATTCGGTTACGTATGTTCAAGGTCATTACAGTGCAAAATTCCCATGTCATGACTTAACAAGTGTATTCTAAACCATGAAACATAAGCTACGTTGCATTCTAATAATGAAAGAACATTTCAAAAGCCATTCAATACCATGGTTGTGAGACCCTGACCCATTTTTTTCGGCATTTTTGACTTGTGTTTACCGTTTTTGTTGCAGCATGTTTATATGCGTTTTTATGCATGTTTGGATTTAGATATGCATGCGGGCTTGATTCCTGGGGCTGTTGTCTGTTGTGGTGCAGATTTCAAAAAAAAAATATTTTGGTGGCCTATAAATATCTTGCGTTAAAATTTTTCAAAAGATATTTTCAAAAACTTCTCAGCTAAGTTATTTCTTTTTCTCTCTGCCTTTTCTCTAACTTCTTAGGGGCCCGGAACTCAGTTTTTGGTGATCTAACAGCTGATCCTTGTTACTGACATCAGGGGCTACGCGTTCATCCGGACAAAATTTTGTTCCGATGAAGTTAGTTTTGCACGTGGATTGAGGCGTTAAATTTTTTACTCAATGAGATAGGATCCTAGACTCTCATGTCTTATAAGGGTACTATGTATAATCGTGTGTGTTTTTACCGATTAAAAATACATGAAAAATTGATTTATGATTCAAGAAAATTGCGTTTTGGTTCAAAATTATTTTTGGTTTATTTCGGTTGGATTGAATTTGGTTTTGAGTGCTTCTTTCGAGGTTTTGTGGTAGTCTTGGGCTTGGGTATGTCTGAGGGTGTCGAAAGGGAGCTTGCAGGCTTTGATTTGGGTTTGGAAGTTGAAATTTTAAGTATAATTGTGAAGAAAAGGAGTTTTGGGGCTTAGAACTCAAAACAGGAAAAATCTGGGTTTTCCTCAGGTGCTTGCTCGCTTGAGAGCCCAATGTTCGCTCGAGTAGACTGGCTACTTAGGGCTATTTTCTTTTGATCATATCTCTCTCATTCAGACTAGAAATTTGGTCATTTTTATACTCAAATTGAAGTCCCAAAAATCTTCTTTCCAATGACACCACTCTCACATCAAAATTCTTTTTGAGAAAAAAGTTATGGCTAAAATAGTGAGAGTATGTCAAGATATTTTAACTGTTTTCACCTATTTTTGGTTGAATACCTTGGAAAAGGTTATTTTTCATCCTTATTGAAACATTTTATCAAATTTCCTATTTCTTGGGGCATTTTGTTATTTTTGTGGTCATGTGGAGGCCTTTTTGTCGATTGGGTTATGGGGCTCAATCGATTGCTCTCTAGTGATTTTTCAGTTGATTGAATTATGGGGTCCTGCCAACTGAAGTCACGGAGAGGGGTGTTAGTCATTTCATACGGGGTGTTGGTGCACGGTTGTGTCACGCCCCAAACACCAGAGTCACGCGAAAGCCCATCAAAATCGTTTATGAAAATAAGATTTGCAGTTGGAAAATCATCAACTCAAAATTATACAACATTTAGATAAAAGATCCCCAAGTTTATCTCTCATAAACAAAAATCATACAAACTCATGCATGAATAAATATATTACCGAAAGGCGTACAAAACCAGCCTTCTGAAACAGGCATCACATGTATAAGTACATGTCCAAAATAGGAAAACTATAGCAAGCTCTCCATCACCACAAGCCTCCAGGTCAACTCCACGTGTTCACCTAAAAATATTTTTACAACAAAAAAACCCACACCGTGAGCCGAAACCCAATAGAAAAAGAGAATAAAACTATAAAGCAGGCAATATGCAATTGTATAGGGTGGGAGCTAAACTCAACCACAGAACCCAACACAGTTTCTCTCTCAAAAATCACAAGTTTTCTACCGAGCCAACACGGGCCTCAAAAATAGTTTTATCTCATAAAACCGACATTTCATCCTTCAAACTATGCATATCATCCTAACAGATATCATGCCATAGTTAAGGAAAAGATGTAATAAAACAGTAATCAAAACATAATCTTTGTTCACTTGGATTATACAACTGGAATCAAAATATTATTTTTCCACTCAAAACATATAACTTAGGAAAATAAAACAGTAATAAAAAATATTGTTCTCTCGCGGAATGTACCATCGCAGAAAAGATGAATATGATCCTATGTACCGACTCTATCACAAGGGAACAAAGATAGCAATTATAGATTCATGCTCATTATCCTAGTCCTGTACCACTTAAGGCCTACTAGATAATGACAAGTTTTATATGAACCACCATATTGAACCACTCAATTTATGGGTATGACCCCGAGGAAGCTGAGCACCCATCGGCCTCAATTTACGGGGACTAACCCAAGGGACCTGAGTACCTACTCTGTGCACGTTTTCGAGCTTACACCGAGGGCAACTCGTGCCAAATACACGTCATCCCGGTACATCTAGATAATCATCCAAAAATTGTACTGTAGCTTAACTACAAAAACATTTCAAAAATATACATTCAACATGTATATACAGATCCATCCATTAACATAGAGATCAACAAAACCTTTCTAAAAAGTTTTCTAGAAAAAAAGTTATACAACACATGTATAAATACGAGATCCAATCCATGAACCATAGAGATCAAACAAAATATTTTCACAATATTTTTCTCCGTTTCCAACAAAACATTCAAAACCTAATACTCAACCCCGATGGTTAGCTTCAAACCTCCAAAACATAAAAATGTTGAGATTTTTCATACAACCACCAATTCCCCCATTTTCAAGAAACCCCTTTGAAAACCATACATTCACATGTCATATCATGTAATAAATCATTCAAGCGTAAAACATTCTTTTTATCCGAAACAAGGTTTAAACACAACACATGATAAATAAGCATTTTAACTAGGAAAAAAGCATACAACTGAATGTAGCGTCACTGGCGAACTGCCACTATCATGTCCCGACACCCGGGTCATGTGAAACACCCACAACAAACTCCCAAGAAACAAGAAACTTGATCAAAAGGGCTTACAAGGATGAAAAACAACCTTGCCAAATATTTGGCCAAAAACGGATGAAAAATGGTTTGGAAATCTTGACACACTTTCACTCTTTTGGTTATAACTATTTCTACAAACAGAATTCTAAGGTAGGAGAGGTGCCATTGGAAAGAAGACTTCCGGGGCTTCAATTTGAGTATAGGAACGACCTAATTCCGAGTTCGGATGAGGGAGATAATATAAAAAAAAAATGGCCCTGGATAGCCACTCTGCTCGAGCGAACATCGGGCGCTCGAGCGAGCTACCACCCGAGAAGAACCCAGAAAGTTCCTGTCCTTGGTGTTCTTAGTGTTCTAAGCCTCCAAACCCTCAAATAGCCACTAGCCATAATCTCAACCACAAATTAAAGCCTCCAAACACCTTTTAAACACCCTCGGATATACCCAAACCCGAAACTACCACAGATCCTCGAAATGAACATTTCAAAATTCGTTTTTATCCAACCAAAATCAACTCAAACGCCTTTTTAAACCAAAACCCAGTTTAACGAAACATACATCGCTTGTCCATGCATTTTTAACCAGTCAAAATACTTATAATTGCGCATACCCTTATACAGCAGTAGAATCTGAGATCCTACCTCGTTGAGCTAAAAGCTCGACATCTCGATCCACGTGTAAAAATGAATTTCGTTGGAATCAAAATCTGACCGAATGGTTGCGTAGCCCTCAATGCTGATACCAAGAATTCGCAATCTGATCGTTGAAAACGAATCCCGAGCCCCCAAGAAGTTAGAGAGAAGGCAGAGAAAAAAAAGAGGAAACTTAGGAGTTAAGTTTTGAAAATATTTTTTGAAAATATCCAACTCTAAATATTTATAAGCCTCCAAAATATTTTTTTTTAATTTTGAAATTCGCACCATAACTTCCCGCAGCCCCTGGGGACCAACCCCGCAAAATCTCTGAACCTGAACATGCATCAAAATCATATTTTTGTAGAGTCTCGCGCCAGGCCTCCACTGCTCGAGCGCCCAAGCACCGCTCGAGCGGTCACCACACAGAACCACTCTCTAGCACCACCCCGCTCAAGCACACACCCACCGCTCGAGCGGTCATCGCTGGGAGAAAAACTAAACCAAGGAAGCAAGATCATACTTTAATCCTTACTCCCGTGAACACTTAGACCATTTCCAAAAATGAAAGGGGTCAGGGTCTCACAACTCTCCCCCTCTTAAAGGAATTTCGTTCCCAAAATTCAACACTGCAACTCAAGCGAAACACTGTCCCGCAACTATCAACAATCTCTGATGCAAACCCAGCAATACTGCACAACAGCAGACATGCCCCAGCAGCTGAAATCCCAAACCTGTCGCTACACAAGGAAAACATGACTGGAAGTTCCAATCTCCACACTGATTGCGCACACAAGCAAGTTCTGCTGACCCCACTATCATCCAGGAAACATCCATAAACATTGGATTAAGATCCAACTCGTGCTGCCAAACCCCAACATAGAACGCTCGTCGAACTCAAACCACTCCAGCGAGAAACGCAACATACGAGATCAGTCTACCATGATACTTGATCTCAAACATGATCTATGCTCGAACACAGAGACTATCACCCTCGTCCTCATTGCCACATACTGGCTCAATCACACCTCACAATACACATCAAGGACTATCTCCACAAGTCCAAGCACACGACGTTAAACTCCGACATCGGTCATAAGAAGTCATATATTCCACACAAAAACTTTTCCCAAGTTCTGACGATCACCGACTTTGATGCCACATCGCTACTCTGTTGATGCTAACAACGCCATCACATAGCTGACACACCGTTGTCCCAGACGAGGTTCAACGCAACCAAAAACTAACCTAGCATCACATCCACAAGGTCACCTGACTCCAGCGAGTCACTTGACCAACACGTCCGCATACAGAACATCTCACAGGTATCTAACAATCTATATCAATCAAATCATAACTCTCGTGCGACAGCACGTCACTGCACATTACTGCGCAACTCAACGTCTCATTATCCATTCACTGATACCAAGACTACAGATCAACCGCAAATCAAACAGGATCTCTGTCGTCTATCAAAGCAAACACAATGACGGTCATCCGACAAGGAAAATATGATGATCATCATTCAACATCAATCCTATCACAGAAGACATACATCAACCCCTTGAGTCCCCAGACTCGTCCGTTGGGAACCAACTAAGGCTTGCATCTTACACTTAGGAAATCCCTCGTATGCAGAACTCATCACGGTCCTTTCGTTCCCAACTAAACAGTTGCGTCGGTCTGAACGGGCCACGCCAACAAAGGCTTCTCCAACATCATACTCTCGGGACCACCATCTATATAAACATCCGTTATGCCAAAGCATAACACTTACAATAGTCGATAGCCACTCCTCGACTCCAAGAACTCTACACAGTTCCAAGTCCTCAAACAGAGCAAAATGTTAGATTCACGAAAGTTTACCAGAAACTTACTTGTGAATATCCCAACTGGACTGTGCTGACAAAATTCCCACTCAGCCAAAAGCAATGATGTAACCGTACCCACATAATCCAGAACAAACTGCACTCAACAGTTAAGGATTCTTTGCCGATCACTACAAAGAACTCTGCATCTCTACATCAACTCCCCAAGCATTCTCATCTACCAACGTAAGCTCACAGGGAACACAACCCAACTAGTTCAACCATCCATTGAAATCACAAAGGGTTTATCCAACAATCACCCAATCCTGGCGATACACGTCCCTGAGTCACAACTCTAAGGATCACAACACGGATGCAAATCCACTGAGATTCCACAGTTTCAGGACATAACAAAATCCTGAACCAAATAAGAACCTGGCATCTCTATCCACCCGAGATGAAACAACGCGTACCAAACAATCGTCTACAAAACAATCATCTACAAGAACTCTCTCTCTCCTTCCATCCAAAGGAAAGAAAAAGGCCAACAAGAATCCACGACCAAACCTCGGCATACTACCAATACTGATCAACACTTAGCCTCTAAGAACTCTGTATGTCCTACCTCGAGGCCATATTGACTACAGCCACATAGCTGCTATCAATCTAGATCACGATACTTAGATCGTCCGCTACACCGAGCTTTCAGCTCTTAGACCTCATTCACGCACGTAGACACCATCCATCCGTATACCTAGCACAACACATTCCATTGCACCAAAAACCTCACTTCACAAGATAGCGCCGCACTCACCTCACTCCTGCTAGGCACACCACAATCACATCACGATCTCAAATCCGCTGTCCAAGGCACAATTCCAAACAAAGGGGAACCCAATCCAGAGACCTCCCTTCTAGAGTTACTAATAACTCCCACAACTATGTAGGCATTTTTCGCACTTCTACTCTCAAAGCACACATCAAACACAGGCATCATAACCTACGATTCCTTGCCTATCACATCATGCCAGCCAAACCACGCGATCCACTACTGAACCCCATCACTCCACACTTCATTCCCATGGGCGAGCAACATACCCATCTTTGAACCTAAGGTGGGTGGAACACAAACAACTTTCGGGCATATCACACTCGGGATACATCTTCTCAGCACTAAGCCAACCACACTATCGAACTTGTCGACGATCCTTTTGAACCTCATGCACCTGGCATAGTTCCCAAACACGATCTCCTAATCATTATGATCTCGACCAAACCACAAAATCTGCGTTCCCGTAGGAATCTCATGGAACTGATACTCATCGCAAGAATCCTTACACATTCCCATACAACCGTAACCCATGCTCTTCCTAGCATATCTACAACTCGTACTCATTCCCATATCCTTGAGCTCACTCATTTGGAACTCAACCTCGAAAGGAATACAACGTCTAAGGTCATCAGAACCACTCAGACTACCAACAACATCCTACCTAAGGAATATCTCCAGAACCACTCACGTCTTGTTGTCTCTACAAACACCCGGCCAAGGATTACTATGCTCCCATCCACTATGTTCCTGTCTATACCCCATCCTGAGTACATGGCTCATAGCATAGCATGGCTCAAGACGTACCTAATCCATCACACGGCCCAACTCGACTCACAGAGGAGTTCCACCACATACCAAGCGATCGACGCTCAACCTATACTGTGCCTCTGCAACTAATAACAACCGAGTCGCACATAACCAAACCCAAACCACGGTCTCACCGTCTCTAAGGGTGTATAGGTTATAAAGAAAGAAGACATGAAACACGACAACCTAAGGTCGATCTATCATGTTATCTCTAACACATACCACAACGATTATGCAGACATAACACCGATACTGAGGAGAACCGACAAGAATGACGCATCATTTTGAACAACCCACTTAGATTCCTTGCTAGAAATTACGTCCGCAAAACGCGTTACTAACTTGGCTCCCAAGTTTGTTAATCCAAACACAAGACGAATCAATCCTAAGGTCCAATCTCCATGCTCACATATACACAACGTCAGCATGCAACCAAGCACACATATCCTCACAAGGTGATGCACCCTATTTCCCATGGCTCATAGGTATTCGAACCCAGAGCTCTGATACCAAGTTGTGACGCCCCAAATATCATGGTCACGCAAAAGCCCACCAAAATTGTTTATGAAAATAAAATTTACAGTTGGAAAACCATCAACTCAAAATTATACAACATTTGGTTAAAAGATCACCTAGTTTATCTCTCATAAACAAAAATTATGCAAACTCATACATGAATAAATATATCGCCGAAAGGCGTACAAAACCAGCCTTCTGAAACAAGCACCACATGTATAAGTACATGTCCAAAATAGAAAAACTATAGCAAGCTCTCCATCACCACAAGTCTCTAGGTTAACTCCACGTGTTCACTTGAAAATGTTTTTACAGCAAAAAAAAACCCACACCGTGAGTCGAAGCCCAATAGAAAAAGACAATAAAGCTATAAAGCAGGCAATATGCAATCGTATAGGGTGGGAGCTAAACTCAACCACAGAACCCAAAACGATTTTCTCTCAAAAACCATAAGTTTTTCACGAAGCCAACACGGGCCTCAAAAACGGTTTTATCTCATAAAATCCACATTTCATCCTGCAAACTATGCATATCATCCTAACAGATATCATGCCACAGTTAAGGAAAAGCTGTAATAAAACAGTAATCAAAACATTATCTTTGTTCACCCGAATCATACAACTAGAATCAAAATATTATTTTTCCACTTGGAACATACAACCGAGAAAAATAAAACAGTAATAAAAAACATTGTTCTCTCGCGGAATGTACCATCGCGAAAAAGATGAATATGATACATACAACCGAGGAAAATAAAACAGTAATCAAAAACATTGTTCTCTCGCGGAATGTACCATCGCGAAAAAGATGAATATGATCCTATGTACCGACTCTATCACCAGGGGACAGAGGTAGCAACTCTAGACTCCTGCCCATTATCTTAGTCCTGTACCACTTAAGGCCTGCTAGATAATGACAAGTTCTATACGAACCACCATAATGAACCACTCAATTTACGGGTACGACCTCGAGGGAGCTGAGCACCCATCCGCCTCAATTTATGGGGACTAACCCAAAGGACCTGAGTACCTACTCTGCGCACGTTTTCGGACTTACACCGAGGGCAACTCGTGCCAAATACACGTCATCCCGGTACATCTAGATAATCATCTAAAAATTGAACCGTAGCTTAACTACGAAAACATTTCACAAATATACATTAAACATGTATAAACAGATCCATCCATCGACATGGAGATCAACAAAACCTTTCCAAAAAGTTTTCTAGAAAAATAGTTATGCAACGCATGTATAAACACGAGATCCAATCCATGAACCATGGAGATCAAACAAAACATTTTCACAATGTTTTTCCCCATTTCCAACAAAACGTTCAAAATCTGAGACTGAACCCCGAGGGTTAGCTCTAAACCTCCAAAACATAAAAATGTTGAGATTTTTCATACAACCACCAATTTCACTGTTTTCAAAAAAATCATTTGAAAACCATACATCCACATGTCATATCATGTAATAAACCATGAAATGGTAAAACATGTTTTTTATCCGAAACACAGTTTAAACACAACACATGATATATAAGCATTTTAACCGGGGAAAAAGCGTACAACTGAATGTAGCGTCACTGGCCAACCGCCACTATCACGTCCCGACACCCGATTCACGTGAAACACCCACAACAAACTCCCAAGAAACAAGAAACTTGATCAAAAGGGCTCATAAGGATGAAAAACATCCTTGCCCAAACATTTGGCCAAAAACATATGAAAAACGGTTTGAAAATTTTGACACACCTTCACTCATTTGGTCATAACTTTTTCTACGAAAAGAATTTTAAGGTGAGAGAGGTGCCATTGGAAAGAAAATTTCTGGGGCTTCAATTTGAGTAAAAAAAATGACCCAATTTCGAGTCCAAATGAGGGAGATAACATCAAAACAAAATGGCCCGGCACAACTAGTCCGCTCGAGTGGATGTCGGCGCTCGAGCGAGCTACCACCCGGGAAGAACCCAGAAAGTTCCTGTTCTTGGTGTTCTAAGCCTTCAAACCCTCAAACACCCACCAACCATCGTCTCAACCACAAATTAAAGCCTCCAAACATTTTTTAAACACCCTCAGATATACCCAAACCCAAAACTACCACAGATCCTCAAAAGGAACATTTCAAAATCCATTTTCATCCAACCAAAATCAACTCAAATGCCTTTTTAAACCAAAAATCAGTTTAACGAAACATACATCAGTTGTCCATGCATTTTTAACCGGTCAAAATACTTATAATTGCACATAGTACTCTTATACAACAGTAGAATCTGAGATCCTACCTCGTTGAGCTAAAAACTCGACGTCTTGATCCACGTGTAAAAATGAACTTTGCCATAATCAAAATATGACCAGATGATTGCGTAGCCCTCGATGCCGATACCAAGAATCCGCAGTCTGATCGTCGAAAATCGAATCCCGGGCCTCTAAGAAGTTAGAGAGAAGGCAAAGAAAAAAAGGAGAAAACTTAGGAGTTAAGTTTTAAAAATATCTTTTGAAAATATTTAACTCTAGATATTTATAGGCCTCCAAAATATCTTTTTTTTTTATATTTTTGAAATTTGCACCACAACTTCCCGCAGCCCTCGGGACCAACCCCGCAAAATCTCTGAACCCGAACATGCGTCAAAATCAAAATTTTCTAGAATTTCGCGCTAAGCCTCCACCGCTCGAGCGCCCAAGTACCGCTCGAGCGGTCACCACACAGAACCACTCTCTGGCACCACCCCGCTCGAGCACACACCCACCGCTCGAGCGGTCATCGCTGGGAAAAAAATTGAACCAAGGAAGCAAGATCATACTTTAATCTTTACTCTCGTGAACACTTAGACCATTTCTAAAAATAAAACGGGTCAAGGTCTCACAGTTGTGTGTGTGGTGGTTGGTGCATCGTTGGGTGCGAGACGTGTTAGGTCCGTTTTTCTTTCTAAAGATGGAGTTTTAGTAAAAATCATTTTCGTTATATATATTTGACGTGTTGTTTACCGCTTTGATTTTTGTTTAGAACTGGATGTTTCTGTATACGTGATATGCGTGTGGGGGTTGGTTTCGTTTCGTCGTTGATTTTTCACCCACGATGACAGCTTGAGCGGTGGCCTATTGTAGACACCCCAATTTGACTCCGCCCAATTTTAGGCAAATTCGATGATAAAAACAGATGGAATAATGCCTCGATACAATCCTCGGGAAGTGATCCATGCCCGGTATTTGTACCCGAAACCTTCAAATTAATGAAATTTTAACAAACTATCGAAACTTACTGCTCAAGTAAGGCGACCGCCAACTCTCATCATGGCGCCCGCCATAGAACTTTGTAGAAACCCTTGCCAAAAATGGCGACCGCCACCTTTCATCATGGCGACCGCCAGCTTCCATTGTGGCGACCGCCATAGAACTTTGTGAAAACTTCCAAAAACACGGGAACCGCCAACTTGCATTGTGGCGACCGCCAACTCCAAATGGCCTGACGTGTCCCAAAACATGGCAACATTTCATTGGTTGAAGAATTCTATAAATACCGTACCCCAGCGTACATTTTTAGTACGAAATTTGAGCGAGAGAGACTCTGCCGATAAATTGAGTGATTCCGAGCCTCGATGCCGAACCCCTGCCAAGATACCGAGTCCCGAACCTCTAACACCTACATTGAGGCCCTACTTGGGTCGCCACCCGAGGGTTGAGTTGTTAAGGCACATTCCACAACTTGAAGATTTCCCAGCAATTTAGGTACCCCGTTAAGATCCTCGATCTTTCTAAACTCCACTTTCTCTCTTTTGGAGTGATCGGGTTAAATTTAATCTTAATTTTCATATTTCGTTCATTTACCTAGTTGATTTTGTTTTGCTTCATATAATCTAATTATTGTCTTTAATTGTTTAGTTATTAATTTCTCCACATTCACACTTA
>JAOTRH010102419.1:0-47949 GCA_034768845.1 Heliamphora exappendiculata
TATATTAGGTTGATAATATAACCAGTCATTAAATAGTATATAGACAAAAGAAAGAAAATGACTGGATATCAAGTGACTAATTTATATCAATATATAAATAAAAAATAAAATAATTGGATATGAGGTGATTAGTTTAAATTAATATATAAAAAAGAATTAAAATAACAGGAATCTAAACTAAGTTGACATGTTTGAGCAATATTTCCAGAGGGGAATGAAAATAATACTTGCATGCGCGGAATGAGCTAGACATGCGTCAGTCTTTACATTGACCAGAAATAATATATATATATATATATATATATATATATATATATGACAGTACCTATAGATGTTGAAAAGAGAAAAAAAGTCTAAGAGGGGAGAAGAGTATATCCCCTATCTATGCTAAGGGCAATATCTCTGCATAGATCTAAAAAAGTGGCAATTTCAACAATATCCTCTATTGAATATGATGGGTTTAATGTAAAACTATAAGAGTTGTTAGAACCACCATATATAATAAAAGATAGTTCAAAAAATTTTGAGGGTACTGGGGCATAACCTCGACTATAAACGGATAAAAGCCTATGTATCTACGAGTAGAGGTTTAGCTAAAGATGACAAAAATCCTATTCTAAAATGGGCATATCCTTTACTTGTAAAGATTAAACATGTGTTTAGCTTGGCTTTTAAGCTAAATTTTTTAATTTAAAAGTTAAAAAAAATTTACTTGATTTTGGTAGTCACCAAAAAGCTATGCTTTTTTTATTTTTTTTCCAATAAAAAATTATGATTTAACATTTACTCTTTCATAAAAAAAAATTTAAAAATTTAAAAATTTAAAAATTATCAAAAAAAAACTAGTACAAGCACAGGCAGCCAAGTAGGATTCTTTTCTTTTAAGGGCGATAATAAGATACAAACAAAAGAAAATGAAAATCTTTGGCACTGGTTAAGTTCGGGAATAAAAAGGTCATTTTTGTTTTTGTTTCAGGCCTTCCAGGGTTCTAGCTGACGGAAAAAAGAGAGTGGAGGTCAGTCTCAGGGGAGGGAAAACTCAGGCTGTTCGAGAGAAGGAAAAAAAAACACCTCTCAAACCCACTGGTGGCACTGAAGTGGTTCATTTTCCTTAGCCATGAAGAAAAAATGGGTATAAAAACCAAAATAGTTTTCATACCTAATTATTCCCATTCTTCAATTCGTCTAGA
Organism: Heliamphora exappendiculata; assembly: GCA_034768845.1. NCBI lineage: Eukaryota > Viridiplantae > Streptophyta > Magnoliopsida > Ericales > Sarraceniaceae > Heliamphora > Heliamphora exappendiculata. The sequence goes on from JAOTRH010102419.1 coordinate 1,191, forward strand.
CTAGACTTTTGGGTTGAAAATGAGAGTGTAAATTGGGTTATTTTAGTGATTCGAATTCAACCGTGGCTTTCGTGTTGCTCAAATCATTCTCGATTCACGTGTACAATATTTGAATATTTTTAGGTAGCATTCTTCGATGCGATTTTCCGTCAGTCAAACAAATTTAACTGAGTCAAGTTTTTTATATAGAATTTTTTCATATTAACTTTCTGAATTAATACCATCCTAGGCGGCTAAAACAAATGCAGTCTATTTGGACCTAAAATACCACAGAAATTAGGTCAAATGTGATCAGAAATGACCTTAATTGGTATTCGTTTCTTGCTCTGCATCTCGACTCTCCTATTGCGCCCAACACCACGCTGTCGTCGCATGCCCAGCACCATGCGTCGTACACCATCTTCGATTGTCGTTGCACACCCGCACCAAGTCATTGCGACCCCAAGCCACTGCAACGCCCGTCGTCACAACCCCCAACCATCGCACCACCATTCATCTCACTCGTTATTGGAAATACCTCAATCGTCATCACCATCAGAATCCACCAGTGAGCGACGTCGAGCCATCTGAAAGCCACCACCAACCTTCAATCACCACCTCCGCTAACCCCCGCCCCCTTCCGTCGTCTCCCCTACCCCCTGGTGCAGATGATCGGTTTGCCCTAAATGGGAATAGGGTTGCAATATGGGTTTGATATTTCTTTTATTTTAGTTTTTTAAATAATAAGTTTCTAATTAATTGTAGAGGTAAAAAAGTAACATACGTTTTTAGTCATCGCTGTTTATTTGACAAGTTTAATAAGGGATACAAGTGTTATTTTAAAAAATCTCAGGAGAATGCATTTGTATTTTCAAGTTATCACAACGATGGTCATTTACCGTAATATTAAGTGTTTTGTTATGAGCAAAATATCGAATACAAATTTTGTGCATTTTTTTAATATTAATGGCTTAGGAGCCTTAGACAAATGAATTTAAAGAGAAAAAAGTAGAGGCAAGAAGAGTGAAAAGAAACTGCAATTGCTGGTAGGAGGAACCGAAGGGAGAGGAAGAGGAAGAGGAAGAGGAGGAATTACAAGTGCAGGTAGGAAGAGGAAGGGGCAGGAGGAAGCATTACTATTGCTGGTAGAAAATAGGACGGAGGAGGAGGAAGAGGCTCATTTCATTTGGTAAATTGGTGGTCACAGAATACCAACTTCCCTCCTTTGTCACAGAGACCTTGTTCACCAATGGAATTAACTACCTTCCCGTAACTATACCTCAGAGGCATCCTACCCAAAATCCTATGGAACTCCCTTATACACTCCCCTCTTCTCTCTCTATGATCACTCCTCCTACTACTCAACCCCACCTCCCACACTCTCTCCTCCTCTCCGCCGCCCCCTCCGTTCCGCGAGTCCCCCCAATCTCTCGCCTTCTCCGCCCCAACCAGAACAGGCCCAGCGTTTGCCTTCTCCGCCGCCACGAAATTCATCAATATGTCTTCGCAATTCCGCATTTGGTCCACTACGCCTCTCGCTTCCGCCATTGCTTGCCCGCCCTCGCAACTGTATTCGTAGAGACTCTCCGTTTTCATGATCACGAACTTGGTGAGCATGATGGAGTACTTCTCTGGATGGACTGTGTAAATCCACGCCCGCCTCGAGAGGTCCATGTCGTGCGATCTCGCGAAGAACCCGATCAGCCGGTTCCGATTTGAGGCCCAGATTTTGAACGCGAATTCGACTGACGCGGAATCGATCTCGACGTCGTCGTCGCATATTAGGACCGACCGGGTTGTGATCGAAGGGCGAGGGAGGAAGCGCGCGTTGAGGCTGGCGGAGGACTGGCGGAGGACGGAGATGGGCGCGGTGCCGGCGGAAGAGACGGAGAGGTTGCGAGTGAGTTGGGATAGGGTTTGGGAAGGCGTGGAGGGTTCTCCCCAGAGGATGAGGACGGATGCGACGGATGGGGAGGCGGAGTACGCGGCGGCGATGGAGCGAAGGAGGGGGATCCGGGATTCGGCGTAGCCGTTGATCAAGACCGTCATCTGATCCAATCGCAGGGCCCGTGCTTTCGGCAAGGTTGTAGGGTCGCAAGGATCTGGGGATAGTGATCGGAGAGAAATGACCAGTGGGATCCATCCTATTAGTAGAAAGAGAACAGAGACTGTGTCCGGCATTCGCGGCGACTTTGGTCAGATCCCGGCTACTGGTGTTGGAGAGACCAGGAGAGACCTTTTAGCAAACCCTTTGGTGTTTACTATAATGGAGTTATGTGGATTCTTATTAAAAATACGCACAAATCCGTGAGGAATTTTAAATATTAAAAGTAAATTATTATTTTTAAAAAAAATTATTTACTTTAAATATTTTTAATATTAAATTTATACAAAAAAATAATTCAAAAGGTAAAGTTCGAACTCATAACATTTTGTTTCATTTAATAGCATATATTACTTTGAAAGATTTTAAATTAGAATTATTGTGTGACCCAATTTTTTTTAATTTTGTAATATTTATATGTAACGTGTTGTATATCATTTTGATCGTTGTAAAAAAGTATGTTTTAATATATTTTATGTATGCGTTGGTCTAGATATGCATATTGGTTTTAATTTCGATCCTGTTAAGCGTTGTGGCAGTGGTAGAAAATTGGTTTGCTTTCACGGAAGGACCGCTTGAGCGTTTTGTCTGCGTGAATTATATAAAGTGGCAGCTCATGACCTTGGTTGTTGAGCCCAAGCTTGTTCAACAAGCTTCTCTCTCTCTCTTGAAAGAAAGATGAAAACCTTTGGTTTCTTTCTAGCTTTTAGCGTGGTTCGGGTCCAGTTCTTAGTGTGGAGATAGTCGATCTTTGTTATATGCGCCGTGGGTTTCGCGTTCATCCTAACAAAATCTTGTTTTGGCGACTTCAGTTTCTCGCCAGTGTTAAAACGTCGAGTTTTTAACTTTTGGAGGTAGGATTCTAGACTTGCTTGTCTTAAAGGAGTGATACGTGTGATTGTGTGTATTTTTAATGTTTTAAAATGCTATAAATGTCAAACTTTGTATTTAAACCGTGTTTGGTGGAATAAAAAGCATGTTAGGCTTTTGTATGGTTTATTACAAAGTTGGTGGGCATATGTGTATGTGGTTCTAAAAAAGAATGAGTTTTAAAAATCGAAAAGATTTTTGTATATGTTGTGAAAACATAGTTTTGAGAGGTGTGGGCCTAACCCCTGGGGTTGAGCCGTGATTTCATTGGGTGATTGATGAATGCGTACCATTAAATGTTTGCGTGTGGCTATGTGCTCTCTAAATGTATAACATCTATGTATGTGAAATTAGAATTCGATTGCTCCTGCAATGAAAGACCGTAAATCACACACACGTGAGTCCAACACAATGGTTCCTCTCACCAACCCGTTCCATTACACAATTTCATTATCCACATTTCCAATATTCTTAGTTCAAACCAAATTAATCATAGTGTGATTTCAAATTCATAAATTCATTGACTTTATGGAACACTCTAACTTAATATTAATATACGTTACATGACTTCATGGAGTTAAATAACAATGGATAATAATAACCTTCCATTGAACCATCAATCATATCAATTTCATCATACAACACCTTCAAACCCAAAAGCCCCAATTTCATTTCCCTAGTTTAACTCCAAACGCAAACCCTAGGTTCTCATTTCTCACTCCAAACACAAGATAGGACAACATTAAGATGGATTAATAATAAATCCTTCACAAATTCAAGATTTAATCTTCATTATCACCGAATTCAAATTTAGGGTTTTGAAAATCAAAAACTTCATGTCTTTAGGTTCATAAACTAGAAAATACGACACATATCACTTAAAGATTCAAAGAAAGTCTTGAATCCTACCTTTTAATACTAGAACCGTAAGAAAAGACCCCGGATGAACTCCAATCACTTGAATCCCCAACCTCGTGGTGAGAACAACATCTCCAACGTTAAGATCGAGTCTTCAACGGTTGAACCACTGAGAGGAAGGCAAAGAAAACCACCCCAAAAAGCCAAACAAGCCCTTATTATCTCTCAAACCCAAACCCTAACACTCACCCAAGCTTTAGAGAGAGAGACATAAGGAAAAAAATGAGGAAAAAGAAGGTCCACGCTCGTTTTTAAAGCATCAGGTCTACGACAGCCTGCTCGAGCGGACCCTCACCGCTCAAGCGGTCCCACGCCAGAAAACTCTCTGTCACCTCACCGGTCGAGCGGTCAACCCGGGGCTGCAATTCTCACTTACTAAGGCTGAAATTGAACCGTATATCTTTAAGGCATTACTCAACAACATTTTTCCCATACACCCATCCTCAACCATCACTAGCAAGCACATACGAGCTCAAAGAAAAAGAGTTGAACTTTTGTGCATGACTTACATTCCCAAATATCTTTACAAATCATGATATATGTGTTTTTTGTCAATTAAAAAGAAAATAACAAAGATCCAGGTCGCTACAATCTCCCCCACTTAGGAGATTTTGTCCTTGAAATCACGCGTACCTCAAGGGTTGAACAATTCGGGTAATTCCTTCGAACTTCTAATTCTCGTTTCCTAGTAGCTTCTTCGATGCCATGGTGAATCCATAACACCTTTACATATTGAATGGTTCTCCCCCACAAGACTTGCTCTTTACTGTCAAGAATCTTTATCGGTCTTTCCTCGTTGGTAACATCATCGTCAACCTCCAACTCGGTCCAATCTAGGACGTGGGACGAATTCGCTTCATACTTTCGCAACATAGACACATGAAAAATGTTGTGCACGGAGGCTAATTGCGGTGGCAAGGCTAGATGGTAGGCTACTTCTCTAATTCTGTCAAGGATTTCAAATGGGCCGATAAAACGCGGTGATAATTTTCCACTTTTACCAAATCTCATTAAACCCTTCCATGGAGAAACCTTCAAGAACACGTGGTCTCCTACCTCAAACGCTAATGGTCTCCTTCTTTTATCTGCGTAACTCTTCTGACGGCTTTGGACGGTCATTAAACGTTTACGATTCGCGAAAATCTTTTCTATGGTTTCACGCACCAACTCGGGCCCTAACACGGCTGTCTCACCGACATCAGCTTGGACGGTCATTAAACGTTTACGATTCGCGACAATCTTTTCTATGGTTTCAAGCACCAACTCGGGCCCTAACACGGCTGTCTTACCGACATCAGCCCAACACACGGGTGATCTACAAGGTCTATCATATAGTGCTTCATAAGGTGCCATCCCGATGCTTGATTGGTAACTATTGTTATAGGCAAATTCTACCAACGGTAGATGGTCCTCCCATGACCCACAGAAATCTAAAACACACGCTCGTAAGATATCCTCAAGAATTTGGATAGGGCGTTCTGACTGGCCGTCCGTCTGGGGATGAAAAACGGTATTAAGAAGTAGGCTCGTTCCCATAGCCGACTGCAAACTCTACCAAAAACGTGATGTGAAATGAGGATATCGATCAGAGACAATAGAAATTGGTACCCCATGGAGCCTAACGATCTTCCGTACGTAGAGTTTGCTAAGCTTCTCAACTGAATCTGTCATGCGAATCAGTAAAAAGTGTGCCGATTTGATTAATCTGTCCACCACAACCCATATATCCTCATGCCCCTTTGGCGACCTCGGAAGGCCTGAGACAAAATCCATGGTGATATTTTTTCATTTCCACTATGACATTGATAACGGTTGCAACTAACTCACTAGTTTTTGATGCTCAGCTTTCACTTGTTGACAAGTGAGACAACGCAAAACGAAGAGTGCAACGTCTTTTTTCATACCTTTTCACCAGAACTACCTACGCAAGTAATGATACATTTTTGTGCTGCCCAGATGTACCGCCAACTGTGAATGATGAAACTCGTGAAGTACGTCATTCTAAAGTGTTTCTGGCACAAAGATCCTTCCAGCGAACCTCAGGCTTTGATCGGAGTGGATTGTCCACTCCTTGGCATACTCACCGTTCAAAACTTGTTCCCAAAACATCAAACTCCCAGCGTCCAATTGCTGTGCTTTGACAATGCGATGAATAAGGGTAGGTTGAGAAATCATCGTAAACAAAGCGACTTTCCCATCAAACTTTCCTAAACGAAGGTCATATTCTCCAATTGCTCCAAGCATATTCCACTCCGTAGCTTCTATTCTTACTAATGTATTCAAGGATTTTTGACTGAGAGCATCGGCTACCACGTTCGCTTTACTCGGGTGGTAGTGGAGATCAAAATCATAATCTCCTAAAAATTCCATCTATATTCTCTGACGCATATTTAAATCTTTCTGTGAAAACAAATACTTCAAGCTTTTATGATCTGACAATACTTCAAAGCGTTCCCCGTATAGATAGTGCCTCCAAATTTTAAGAGCAAAAACCACCGCTACAAGCTCCAAATCATGCGTAGGATAATTTTTCTCATGAATCTCCAGTTGTCTCGATCCATAGGCCACCACCTTGCCTAGTTTCATTAACACACAACCCAATCCCTCATGGGACGCATCGCAATAGACAGTATAACCGAATCCCCTCTCCAAAATAGTCAAAATGGGCATACTTGTTAGTAGCGTCTTCAACGTCAAAAAGGGAAGCTCACAACTATCGTCCCATATAAACTTAATCCCCTTTCGTGTAATGCGTGTTAAAGGCGCTGCAAGTCTAGAAAAATATTTCACAAACCGACGGTAATATCCTGCTAACACCAAGAAGCTTCGAATCTCAAACACATTTTTTGATTTTTCCCACTCCATCACCACCGTGATTTTAGATGAATCCACTTCCATTCCATTCCGTGAAACTACATGCCCCAGAAATTTCACTTCTGATAACCAAAATTCACACTTGTCATACTTGGCATATAATCGATGCTCTCGTAACAACTATAGGGCGATTCGAAGGAGTTCCTCGTGTTCTTCTTTCGATGGGGAGTAGATCAAAATTTCATCCACGAATACCACTACAAATCAGTCAAGATAAGGGTGAAAAATACGGTTCATAAGGTCCATAAACGTTGTCGGTGCGTTGGTCAACCCAAATGGCATAACCAAGAATTCAAAATGCCCATAACGTGTACGAAAAGTTGTCTTTGGAATATCTTCCTCCTTAACTCGCAGTTGGTGGTAACTCGATCATAAATCAATTTTTGAGAAACAGCAAGAACCTCTCAATCGATCACATAAGTCGTCGATTCGCGACATGGGGTACTTATTTTTAACAGTCGCGTGGTTCAGCTTACGATAATCTATACAAAGACGTAATGACCCATCTTTCTTTTTTACAAACAATGCTGGGGCTCCCCAAGGTGATACACTAGGACGTATGAATCCTTTATTTAACAACTCTTGAACCTGTACCTTCAACTCCATTAACTCGGCTGGTGCAAAGCGATATGAAGGCATAGAAATAGGGGCGATTCCCGGGATAAGGTCTATAGAAAACTCAACCTCTCGCCGTGGTGGAAGCTCAAATAACTCGTTTGGGAACACATCTGAAAACTCACAGACAATAGGAGGAAGCCCTCCCTAAATGGGACCAGTCTCACCTACAGACAGGGTAGAGAAAAGGAGGTTGAGGCTATCACAGCCTCATGACCCGAGAGGTCTAGGTGCTAAACCACTGTCTCGGTCACCCACAAAATAAAAAAAATCTCCCTCCGAAGTGCAAACAAACACCCGTCGTCGGTCACAATCAATATAGGCGCGAAAGGTCGTCAACTAATCCATTCCTAAGATAACATTGAATGACAACATATCAATCACAATGAAGTCGAGTACCAAACGATGGTCGGCAATCTCCATCTCACAATCTCTACAAACGAGCCTCAACGGGATAACCTCACCCAACGGTGTCTCCACGTACAAGGCCTCACTCAACACATCTACCTCTAATCCCAGTACAGATGCAAATGCAGATGAGATGAAAGAATGTGATGCTCCAGTGTCAACAAGACCACTGGCCCAAGAATGATACACCAGAAAGGTACCTTGTATGACTAAAGGGCTAGCTGTGGTATCTGGTACGGCAGGTGCCACTGATGTACTAGGCTCTACAAGAGCGTACACTCGCCCTTGATTCCCTTGATTCTGTCCTCCACTGCTTCTGGCTCTTGGTTGCCTCACTGATTGAGCTGAGGTAGCACCCCCCGCGGTTTTTACTAACTGTGCCCCTGATTGCTGCTGCGACTGACCATAACCCTGTCGTCCCTGTGGTGTCTGCACTCTATGTGCTCCCCTAGTACCTTGAACATTACCTCGCTGTGGGCAATCTCGTCAGTTGTGACCCATTTGGCCACACTAAAAACATGAAGGCGGGGTCCTCCCCTGAGTCTGACATTGTTGTTATAACTACTGTCCTATTTGTTGACAATCTACCGAGCGATGTCCCAGTTGTCTACACGTGTAACACACCAACTCCCGATGCTCAAAACGTCCAGATGAACCTATAGACAGTGCTGGTGCCGATTGTGACTGATACTGCAATCCCGTGGGATAGGAACTCGATTCCCCTGATTTCTACCTCTTCACTTGATGTCCCTCAGAATGAGCACGAATTCCCTTGATGTGACTTGCTTTCCCTAATCTTGCAACTTTCCGTCATTGCATTCTCCACCCGAATAGTGGCCTCTACAACCTTGGAGTATACCTGAAAACCCAATGCAGCAATTCGATCCTTGATCGAAGGTCGAAGACCCCTTTCAAACCTCTTGGTGCGCAACTCCTCCGTCGATACCATTTCAGGTGCGAACCACGACAAGTTTGCAAACTTAGCTTCATATTGAACCACGGTAAGGTTCCCTTGAATAAGAGAAAGAAGCTCCTCCCGATACACGTCTCTAGAAGAACCCAAAAAATACTTTTCTAAAAAGAATCTGGTAAAGGCTGTCCACGTGTCCTCTACGGTGGTTTTGACAAACTTTCACCACTCTCTTGCATCCTCTCGAAGTTGAAACGCCGCCAACCTGACACGCAACTCATCTTCCCTGGTCTCTAGGGTATCCAGGATTGTTGTGGTTACTTCCAACCATTCAGTGGAAATTTTGGGGTCCAGCTCCCCAGAGAAAGTTAGAGGATCCAACCGCCGAAATTCTCTCATTTCCACAGAGGCTCACGGCTCAAGAGCCCTTGCTCCAGCCCGAGTTGCCTCGGCCATCGCCCTCATAGTAGCAAGCATTTCTTGAACAACATCAACGCCACCCACCTGTTCCTGCGGGGCATGATCATCCCCTTCTTCCAGAACTTGGGCAAATGCACAACCTTGGCCACGGCCTCGGCCCTACTGTCGGGAATGTATACTGAAAAGTCATGCTTTTTATATATTTTATTCTAGATCTCTAGCATATTAATGAGAAATAATTTGATATGATTTTGCGTTTATGATTTTATATTTATATTTGTGATGTATGAATGCTTAGTCCGTATATTCTATCCAGTATTTGACTCGGTGCGTGTTGCACAAAAGATCGAGTCATAGGTTCAGACAGATTATACAGGTAGGCTCACAATCGCAATTGATCCGAACATTCCATTGGTACGATTGTAGTACATCGTTATAATAGCTGGTCTTAGCTAAGTCAAACGGATCGAATTCAGGTTTTGGAAATTCAATATTCGAGCTCTATATGCTAGTACACTTGGAGTGTATTGAGCGGGATCAACGGGATGATCGATTCTATACTGACTATATGAATTGATCCGCATCCCGTATTATCATGTATTGCACGAACTCTTAATCCCGAAGTGATTGATTGATTGTGTTCAGATAGTGTACAGTACTTTGAGTCATCAATGGTTGAGATTTTCTCCATGAGATCAACAATACCGATGAGTTAGGTACTGGCGTTATTTGTCCGATGATTGATAATCAGCTAACGAAAATCACGCCCAATTTAGGTTGAAGAGTTTTTCCTCGTGTGCTTTGCTTATAGGTTTAATTATGCTAAACTTGTACAGTGGATCTTCGAATTTGGCATATCAAATGGTTAAGCGGTGCGGTTGCGAGAAGAAGAGGATAATTAAATCGGGTTGTTAGTAACCTAATTTATTTATTAGAAATTCATATCTTAAACGTGGGGAGAATTCAGTACATTTGATAATTGAAAACTCAAGATATAATTTGAGTTAGGGTCAAGAGTTCAGTTAGGACCTTTAGTGGAATAAGTTCTGACTCGTACGAGAAATGATCTAACTCGGGGACAGAGTTAGGGATATTCGGTTTTTTTGTGCGATTAGCCCGAGTTCTTTACTTCCTCGTGATCCCTCACGTAGTCCATTATACGCACGGATATTTTTTTTGTTAGTTTCGGTAATTATTTAATTTGATTTGAATGCCGGTACTGCCGCCGGGAACATTCAGGAATTAAATTAAATATCGAAGGGCGATTTTAGTTTTTGGCACACCTAGGGATTACTCCCTAGGTGGCCGGCCCTAATATGGGGATGAGATTTGTTTTAATGATGGATATATATCTCTTGCCAATTTTGAGGTAGGAAGATATAGATGCCATACATATCTTAAGTGATGTATATGGGAAATATCATTAAGAGGCAATAACCTAACCCTAATCCCCTCTCCATAGCTGTCGTCCCTTCTCTCTTTTTGGCAATTAATTTTTCCTTCTTGGAGAGAAGTGTGTGAGAAGAAACCAAAAGCAAGAGAATTCTTCGATCGAAATCGGTACCTACACGCTGTGATCGTCGTAGTGCATCCGGGACATACGTGGAAAGATTACAAGGTCATCTTCAACGTATTTGGGATTTCTTAAAACTTTTCGATAAGTTTCATAAAGGTATTATACTATTAAGATTAATATAGTACTCAGTTTTCATGAAAAACGCATATGTCGTTTTTTACGATCTCGGCGTCGGTTCAAAATATTTTTTGCTCAAACAATGGTATCAGAGCCACGGTTGCATTTTTTATGAAAAAATCATTGTGCTAATCTTTGTTTTGCATCCTATGTCGTTATGATCTGGTAATATGAATGTTTGATTTATATCGTTTTTTAATCGTTAATCTCGACAGTTTTGTTTCGAGATTAGATCGGTTGTACGCCTCCTACGTAGAGTATAGGATTTTGATGACGTAATCTATTATTTCATTTATTTTTTTTGGATCAATATTGTAATCAAATTGCGCAAAACGAGGAACGAAAACAAAAGAAGAAGAAGAAGGCAGCGACGGCAAAGGGTCGTTCGGCCACAACATGGGCTATCTTTGAGGCATGTTTTTGAGACTTTTGGAAATCTTTTTCGATGTAATTTTTTTGCTGAAATAAAGGTTGTCCGATGGCTATCTGATGGTGGTTCGGTTGCGGTTCGACGACGGCGTAAAAGGGGTCAAAAGGTGCTTCAAAGCTGGTCGCGCATTGTGGCGCCACTACAGAAATTTCGGCACTTTGAGAATTTTTTCGGGGCACTTTGGCTTCGAATTTTGACGCAATATTTTTTGGAGATCAAGATTTCGATGTGCTCTACCTGCCATAATTTTTTGGGGATTCAAAAGTGGCAGTAAGGCGGTCAAACATCGGCTGAAAAAAGGTGGCGTAGTGCTGCCTACATAGTAGAATTTTTGGCAACTTAAGGGGCTATTTGGGATTTATTTCTAGCATTTTTCTGGCGTTCTAGCGGTGGTCCGGGACTATGACGGTGGTTTGGATGGTAAAAAAAATTTCAGGTCTTTGACGACTCGTTTAGGGTTCCAAAACCCTAAGCGTTTAATATTTGATTCGAAACCGTCAGATTAAAAGATAAAACGGATGGACCGGTTCATAACGACTTAATTTATATTTATTTTTTCGTTGTTTAATTATTTATTTATTTATTTTATTTAATTACGTGGATAAATTTTATTTTATTTATTTTTCTTTTTACGCGTGATTTTAATTATCGGAAGTATATTAGAAAAAATAATTTTATAAAATAAATAATCCTAGCATTTTTTTAAAATAAAAAAATAAATAAATAATTATTTGTTTAATTTTTGTGTTAAAATTAATTAAGTTTTTTTAATTAAAATTCAGGTAATTAATTTCTTTTGCAAAATTAAATAAATAAATTTTTGTTTATTTTATTATGGTTAAATTAGGAATATTTTAATTAATTAAAATCGAATTTATTTTAATTAGGAATTAAAATATGTTTAATCATTTAAAATGAACAAAAAGGTAAAATCCTCAATTTTTAAAATATTAAGTGGGAGAAGGATTTAGTCACAGATAAATCCTACGGTCTCTATTACACGTTCGTAGGAGATGTGATTATAACTCGCGCACCGGCTTCGACTTTCGATCTCCATAAGGAAGGGTTATAATCATGGTATCTCTGGAACGAATCTTCGAACGAAGTAGATTTGAGAATAGTGCGCAGCAGGGTTCGTTCACATCGGGCCCAGGATTTTAACACGGTATTTTCAAATTAAGAGTAATGGTTATACACTTAACCCGTGAATAAAAATATCCTCGCTAAGGAGTCACTGTTTTTATTTGTGAGGATCAAAAATTAATTGGCTATTTAATTTACTTGGAATGTCCTATATCAAGGAATGAAAAATCTTGTAGTTCTTTGTTCATTAATTGTTAGACGTCCACAGTACATGGGCTATCAATTCTTGTGACTCTGCGTCGGTGGTTTTTTATTATGATATTTGATTTCGATAGTAAATTAATATACTGGCATGTCTGTCCGGACGGGTGTTGATTAGTAGGCGTCCACACTACATGGCCTTTTTAATCACGAAAAATTCGGACTGCCAATAATTCTTTTTAAAGTAAAAGATTGAGGGACCCTAATTTGATAAAAGAATTAAAAAGATTTTCTCTTTAGTTTCTCAATATTTAATAATGGGATCATTCAATCCACTAGCGGCAATTCTCAAGAAACATAAACTAACTGGATCAAACTTTATCACATGAAAACGGAACCTCGATATTATTTTGACTTCTGACGACTATAAGTTTGTGTTGCATAACCCCTGCCCACCCACTCCTCATAATAGATCCACCGAACAGGAGATCCAGGATTATAAGAAGTGGGTGAAGGCTGATCGGATGACTAGCTGTTACATCATGGCATCTATGTTAGATGTTCTGCAAAGTCAGTATCAGTTTATGCCATCTACAACTGAGATCATATTGAACCTTACAGAAATATTTGGGGATCAGGGTCGAGCAGCAAGGCAGGTGACCATGAGGGCTTTTATGAACACGACCATGGCTGAGGGTACACCAGTAAGGGACCACATTTTGAAGATGATCGGTCTTCTTAACGAGTTGGAGGTCCTTAGAGCAGAAATCGATGCGGAATCCCAAATTGATATCGTGCTCCAGTCACTGCCTGATTCGTTTCAATAATTCTGACTAAACTACACTATGAACAAATATGATTTTTCTTTAGCAGAATTGTTGAAAGAACTACAGGCAGCGGAAGGTGTTATCTGCAAGCCAACCCATGCATTTGTTGCTGAAAAGTCTTCTACTTCTAGGCCAAGAGGTGGCAAGAAGAAGAAGAAAGGGCAGCAACAGGAAAATGTAAGGAAGGTTGGCAAGGCTAAGCCATCACTTGCCAAGGCGAAAGTAAAGGCGCCTAAGGGTATTTGCTATTTTTGTCAGAAACCAGGATACTAGAAGAAGGACTGTCCTGATTGGAAGAACAAGCAAGCTGCACATATTACTTTTTCTCTAGTAGTTGAATCATGTTTAGCAGTTGTATCTACAGAAACCTGGTGTGTAGATATAGGAGTCACTAATCATGTCTGCAATTCTTTGTAGGGTTCTAGGTAACCAAGCAGCTTAGAGAGGGCGAGGTCTACCTTCAGATGCGGAATAACTCCCAGGTGTCTGCTGTTGCAGTGGGAGAAGTAGTTATTTATTTCAGTAGAAATAAATATTTAATTTTGAAGAATATTTTATATGTACCTCAAATCAGGCGGAACTTAGTTTCGATTTTTTGTTTGAGGAATGATAGATATTGTGTTTCTTTTAATAAGCTTTCATGCAGTATTTTGGTTGAAAAATAATTTATCTATCGTGGTACATTAGAAAATGCTCTGTATATTTTACACCTTGTTATTTCTACTGATAAAAATAATGAGGTGAATAATTTACACGTTTTACCACTTAAAAGGAAAGTTTTCTCCTTGAACCAAACGCTACTTTGATATCTTCGTTTGGGTCATGTTAATCTAAAAAGGATACAAAGACTGGTTGAAAATGAACCTTTAGATTCATTGGAAGTGGAGGCACTTCCAGTCTACGAATCTTGTTTAGAAAGTAAGATGACCAAGAGGCCGTTTACGGCCAAGGGACTTAGAGCCAAAGAAGTGTTGTGATTGGTTCACTCTAATTTATGTGGTCCCATAAACAGCTAGGCAAGAGGTGGGTATAAGTATTTCGTCACTTTTATTGACGATTACTCTAGGTATGGATACGTTTACCTGCTTCACCGCAAGTTTGAAACCTTTGAAAAATTCAATGTGTTTAAGGCGAAAGCGGAGAAGCAAACAGGTAAAAGTATCAAAACTCTACGATCTGATCGTGGAGGTGAATACCCCTCTTGGGAGTTCAGGAACTACTTATCATAACATGGGATAACATTCCAGTTATCTGCACCAAGTATGACTCAACAGAATGGTATAGCAGAAAGGAGGAATAGGTCCCTTAAGGAGATGGTGAGGTGCATGATGTATTATTCAGATTTACCACATTCATTTTGGGGGTATGCATTAGAAACGGCAGCATATATTCTGAATTCGATGCCTACTAAGGCAGTTTTTGGAACCCCTTTGGAGTTATGGATTGGACATAAGCCAAGTCTTAAACACTTCTGGATATGAGGTTGCCCAGCACACGTGTTGGTGGGAGATGCAAGTATGGTGGAACCAAAGACAGATGTCTGTTTCTTTGTAGGATACCTTAAAGGAACTAAAGGTGATTTATTTTATGATTCTAAGAGTCAGAAGGTATTTGTTAGCACAAATGCTATATTCTTAGAAGAGGATTATGTAATAAATCACAAACTCCGGTCACAAGTTGTTCTTGAAGAGGTGAGGAATGAAAATTTGGTACAATCGAAAAACATACCTAATGAACAGAATGAGATACCACCTATCGTGAGTACACAGCAGTAACTTCGTCGTAGTGGAAGGGTTGTTCGTCAATCCGAGAGGTTAAAGTTCTTGGAAGAGTCTTACGACAAGATCTCAGAAGAACATGATACCAAATCCAGAAACTATAATGAAGCACTACAAGACAATGATGCAGAATTATGAAAAAAGGCTATGGAATCTAAGATAGAGTTCATGTACTCTAATCAGGTCTAGGAGCTTGTAGATTCATTAGATGGGATAAAGCCCATCGGGTGCAAATGGATCTTCAAGAAAAAGAGAGGAGTGAACGGAAAGGTAGAAACTTTCAAAGCTAGGCTTGTTGCGAAGAGATTTATCAGAAAGAAGGGTTCGATTATGAGAAAACCTATTCGTCGGTGGCTATGTTTGAGTCCATTCGGATTCTCTTATCCATTGCTGCTCATCTCGATTACGAGATTTGACAAATGGACGTCAAGATAGCATTCCTTAACGAAAGTCTTGACGAGAGCATCTATATGATACAGCTAGGCAGGTTCATAGCAAAGGGCCAGGAGCACATGATCTACAAGCTTAAAAAATCCATTTATGGGCTTAGGCAAGTATTAAGGTTTTGGAACACTCGATTTAACCAGGCGATTAAAAATTTTGGCTTTGATTAGTGTCCTATCGAGTATTGCGTATACTGGAAGTGCGATGGGCATAAGGTGGCATTTCTAGTCATTTATGTTGATGACATTCTCTTTATCGAAAATGATGTGGGGTTGCTATTTTCGGTGAAGGTGTGGTTATCGAGTTAATTTAACATGAAGAACTTGGGAGAAGCAAGCTAAATCCTTGGGATCAAGCTCATACGAGATCGATCACGTAGGATGTTGGGCTTATCCCAAGCACGTTATCTTGACTTGATTATTGCTCGATTTGGCATGAAAATTTCTAAAAAATGATTTATTCTGTTCAGACAAGGGATTACTCTATCTAGGGATCAGTGTCCTAGGACACCTCATGAGATAGAGAGAATGAGAGGTATTCGTTATGTTTCAGCAGTAGAAAGTCTCATGTATGCCATGCTCTGCACTATACTAGATATCTGTTATGCCGTAAGCATGGTAAGCAGATATCAGTCTAATCCAGGGGAAGAGCATTGAACTGCGATCAAGAATATACTTAAGTACCCAAAAAGGACTAGGGAGTATATGTTGGTGTACCAGGCTGATAGTCTTATACCTCTTGGGTATACTGACTCAATTTTTAGGCAGATAGAGATTCTAGGAGGTCCACCTCGGGCTATGTGTTTACCTTGAGAGGCTGAATAAGACTATCAGCCTGGTACACCATCATCAAGTAGTCTTGTATTGCTGACTCTACCATGGAGGCTGAATATGTTGCAGTTTCGGATACAGCTAAGGAAGCAGTTTGGCTCATAAACTTCCTAAAGGACTTGGATGTGGTACCCTCGGTACAATCGCCTATAGTACTCTATTGTGATAACAGTGGAGCGATTGCGAACTCGAATGAACCAAGAGTCCACAAAAGGGAAAAGCACATTGAGAGGAAGCATCATCTCATCCGGGAGATCGTGCAGCGTAGAGACGTGGTAATTTCCAAGATTGCATCTGCAGATAACCTAGTGGATCCTTTTAATAAGGCGTTGTCTCAAAAAGTCTTTGATAACCATGTAGAAGGGTTAGGTGTCAGGTGTGTTCCTGCGTGGCTTTGAGTATAAGTGGGGGATTATTGGAAATGTGTACTGAAAAGTCATACTTTTTATGTATTTTATTCTGGATCCCTGGCATATTAATGAGAAACAATTTGAGATGGTTTGCATTTATAATTTCATATTTATATTTGTGATGTATGAATGCATAGTTTGTCTATTCTATCTAGTATTTGACTCGGTACGTGCTGCACGGACGATCGGATCATAAGTTCTGACAGATTATACAGGTAGGCTCACAATCGCAGTGGACCCGGATAATCTATTGGTACGATTGTAGTACATTGTTATAATAGCTGGTTTTGGTTAGGTCGAACGGATCGAATTTAGGTTTTAGAAATTCGATGTTCGAGCTTGATGTGCTAGTACACTTGGAGTGTATTGAGTGAAATCAACAGGATGATCGATTCTATATGACTATATGAATTGATCCACATCCTGTATTATCATGCATTGCACGAACTCTTAATCCCGAAGTGATTGATTAATTGTGTTCAGATGATGTACACTACTTTGAGTCATCAATGATTGAGATTTTCTCTATGAGATTAACAATACCGATGAGTTGGGTACTGGCGTTATTTATCTGATGATTGATAATCCGCTGACATAAATCACGTCCGATTTAGCTTGAGGAGTTCCCCATCGTGTGCTTTGCTTATAGGTTTGATTATGCTAAACCTGTACGATGGATCTTCGGATCCGGCATGTCAAAAGGTTAAGCGGTGCGGTTGCGAGAAAAAGAGGATAGTTAAATCGGGTTGTTAGTAACCTAATTTATTTTTCGGGAAATTCATATTTTAAACGTGGAGAGAATTCAATACATTCGATAATTAGAAACTGAAGACATAATTTGAATTAGGGTCGGCAGTTCAGTCAGGACCTTTAGTAGAATAAGTTCTGGCTCATACGACAAAGGATCTAACTCGGGGACAGAGTTAAGGATATCCAGTTTTTTCATGCGATTAGCCCAAGTCCTACAATTTCTCGTGATCCCTCACGTAACCCATTATACGCACGGATATTTTTTTGTTAGTTTCGGTAATTATTTAATTTAATTTGAATGCCAGTATTACCGCTGGGGACATTCATGGATTAAATTAAATGTTGAACGGCGATTTTGATTTTTGGCACACCTAGAGATTACTCCCTAGGTGACCGGCCCTAATATGGAGATGGAATTTGTTTTTATGATGGATATATATCTCTTGCCAATTTTGAGGTAGGAAGATATAAATGCCATACATATCTTAAGTGATATATATGGGATATATCATTAAGAGGCAATAACCTAACCCTAATGCCCTCTCCATAGCCGCTGCCCCCTCTCTCTTTTTGGCAATTAATTTTGCCTTCTTGGAGAGAAGTGTGTGAGAAGAAACCAAAAGCAAAAGAACTCTTCGATCGAAATCGGTGCCCGCACGCCGTGATCGTCGTAGTGCGTCCGGGACATACGTGAAAAGATTACAAGGTCGTCTTCAACGTATTCGGGATTTCTTGAAACTTTTTAACAAGTTTCATAAAGGTATTATACTATTAAGGTTAATATAGTTCTCAGTTTTCATGAAAAAGGCATACGTTATTTTTTATGGTCACAACGTCAGTTCAAATTTTTTTTTGCTCCAACACCTACCACGTCTCGGCATCATCTCTACGAATAAGAAGAACAAGGCAAGGTATCAACACATGCCCATATAAATCAATCTCTCACATGTGACATCGCTATTTAACAAGACACCACTTCACCCTAATCATCATATTAACACATCTTCTGCAGCACATAACGAGGAAGGCTAATCGGAATGACACATCAATTCGGCTAACTTGTTCAGATTTCTAGCTAGAACGGACGTTGGTCAAATGCCTTTCTAACTTGAACCCCAAACCAGCCAATCGGCTGCCTAAGGGCCAAATGTGTCACCCTAAAAGTCCAACCTCCATGCCCAAATAACACATAGCATGCAAATGCTAATTCATACTCATGATGTTCCATGCTAGCGCACCAGGTCATGAATGTCACACATCAATACAACGCTCACGTAATGGATCAATCACCCCCCGGTTCCTAGGTATTAGAACCTAGAGCTCTTATACCATTTGTAGCGCCCCCATTTCGTTTTAATATATACCGTATATGATTTTGGAACCAACCCAATGCGAAAACCCTTTTCTTCGAAAATTATGTCTTTGAATAACCCACATGTGCCTTAAGATTGCTTATAAGAAACTTAATCCATAAAAATTTTCAACATTGAAATCCAACGGAGACCGCTCGAGCAGACACTACACCGCTCAAGCAGTGACACACTCAAGACTTTTTATTTAAAAACTGTGAAAAATGCTTATATTCATGAAAACCTTATTCAAATGATTAATTTTCTAAACCTGTTTTGAAGGGATAAAACCCAAGGTGTAAAATACATAACTGAAAACAAGTTTTCATTCATTAGGAACCAATCATTTCTGCCAAAACCGTTCCTTGGGAAATCACAACACCCAACACAGTTCAAAAAAATAACGCATTTACATGCATGCATCATATGAATGTGTGGCCCTAAGGTCTTACAATAACAGTTTGGTTCAAAATTACATTAACCCAACCGTTCAAAAAGATTACATCTGTACATTTTCATTACTCAAAAGATAACTATCCCAAGAAATAATGTAATCCTATTAACTGTCCCAAAAGCTACCGACGCTGATCTTACTCCATAGCCCTCTTTCTGCTGTCACCTAAAATGTTGTTAAACAACATGAGCCGAAACTCGTAGGAACAAGGCTAACAATGAATACATACATGATATGCGAAGATGGTTATGCAAGATGCACAAATCAACTTAATCATTTCATGACGTTTGTTTTGAAATAGAATTTTCCTTGCAGAACCGGGATTCCTAAAGAAAGATTATTATTTCATGTTTTCCTGTCATACTCATAGGAATAGTCATCATGTACCATTCATTCATCAATCTTATTATTCTATAGTAACCCGAACCATTTTGTCATTTTGCCATATTACCAAATTAAGGTGTCCCAAATCCAAGTTCATCGTTACTCACACACATATAAACATGTTTTACCAACTTATAACTCAAATTGGAGGCACTGGCGTCGGACGAGCATATAAACCCATGTAGCATTACCCTAAATCTGACCACACGGACCCCGTGAGGTAACGATACGTTCTATACCCCGACACGACTAATGTCTATTCCCGATTACTAGCCGGTGGGCAGAGAACCCAATTACGTCCCTTCCTGGTCTTCAGCCGGTGGGCAGAGAACCCGAATACGTCCATTCCTAGTTGCTAGCCGGCGGGCAGAGAACCTAATATGTACAGTTTTTCAAACTTTCACCGAGTAGCAACTCGTGCCCAACCTTAAATAATTCAGAAACCAGTCCCTTTACATATCACACACATCACACACACGTGAGTCCAACCCAATGGTTCTCTCACCAATCCGTTCCATTACACAATTTCATTATCCACATTTCCATTATTCTTAGTTCAAATCGAATTAATCATAGTGTGATTTCAAATTCTCAAATTCATTGACTTTATGGAACACTCTAACTTGATATTAATATATGTTACATGATTTCATGGAGTTAAATCACAATAGGTAATAATAACCTTCTATTGAACCACTAATTATATCAATTTCATCATATAACACCTTCAAACCCAAAATCCCCAATTTCATTTCCCTAGTTTAACTCCAAACGCAAACCCTTGGTTCTCATTTCTCACTCCAAACACAAGATAGGACAACATTAAGATGGATTAATAATAAATCCTTCACAAATTCAACATTTAATCTTCATTATCACCGAATTCAAATTTAGGGTTTTGAAAATCACAAACTTTATGTCTTTAGGTTCATAAACTAGAAAATACGACACATATCACTTAAAGATTCGAAGAAAATCTTGAATCCTACCTTTTAACGCTAGAATCGTAAGAAAAGACCCCGGATGAACTCTAATCACTTGAATCTCTAACCTCGTGGTGAGAACGACGTCTCCAACGTTAAGATCAAGTCTTCAACGGTTGAACCACCGAGAGAAGGCAAAGAAACCCACCCCAAGAAGCCAAACAAGCCCTTATTATCTCTCAAACCCAAACCTTAACACTCACCCAAGCTTTAGAGAATGAGACATAAGGAAAAAATGAGGAAAAAGAAGGTCCACGCTCGTTTTTAAAGCATCAGGTCCGCGACAGCCCGCTTGAGCGGACTCCCACCACTAAAGCGGTCCCATGCCAGAAAACTCTCTGTCTCCTCACCGGTTGAGCGGTCAGGTCACCGCTCGAGCGGTCAACCCTGGGCTAGAATTCTCACTTACTAAGGGTGAAATTGAACCGTATATGTTTAAGGCATTAGTGAACAATATTTTTCCCGTACACCCATCCTCAACCATCACTAACAAGCACATACAAACTCAAAGAAAAAGAGTTGAACTTTCGTACATGACTTACATTCCCAAATATCTCCATAGATCATGATATAGGTGTTTATTGTCAATTAGCAAGAAAATAACAAAGATCCAGGTCACTACACTACTCAAGACACATGACATGTGATAAGTCAATGTTTGCATCCTTAAAGCCTAAAGATGGTGGGTTTGTGACATTTGGTGACAATAACAAGGGTAAAATCATAAGAATTGGTTGTATTGGTAAAAAAATTTTCCCTTCTATTGAAAATATTTTAGTTGTTGATGGTTTGAAACATAACCTTCTCAGCATAAGCCAACTTTGTGACAAAGACCACAAGGTTGTCTTTGATCATGCTAAGTGTGTTATTGAATACTCAATTGATAACAAAGTTATTTTTGAAGGTCATAGGTATGAAAATGTTTACATTTTCAATCTAAAAGACCGTTCCAAAAATGGTACCAAGTGCTTGGCCACCTTGAGTGATGATAGTTGATTGTGGCATAGAAGACTTGGACATGCACACATGAACTTGATTTCAAAACTTTTATAAAAAGAATTGGTGATTGGTTTACCTCAAATCAAATTTAAAAAAGATAAAATTTGTGATTCACGTCAACAAGGAAAACAAGTTAGAAGTTCTATTTAATCAAAAAATGCGATTTTAACTTCTAAGCCCTTACAATTATTATACATGAACTTGTTTGGTCCAACAAGAACTCTTAGCCTTAGAGGTAAGAGATATGTTCTTATTGTTGTTGATGATTTTTCTAAATACACTTGAGTGCTTTTCTTAGCTAATAAGGATAAATCATTTGTCTCTTGTGCAAAACTATCTTGGAGAATTCAGAATAAAAAATATTTTTGAATTACAAGTATCAGATGTAATCATGGTAGAAATTTTGAAAATAAAGATTTTAAAAAGTTTTGTAACGGAAGTGGTATAGACCATAATTTTTATGCTCCTAGAACGTCTCTACAAAATGAAGTTGTTAAGAGAAAGAATAGGACTTTGAAAGAAATGGGTAGAACCATGTTCTGTGAGAACAATCTACCAGGATACTTTTGGGCCGAGGCTATAAACACATCTTATTTTATCGTGAATAGAGCCATGATTTGAGCTTCTCTCAAAAAAATCCCATATGAGTGATGGAATGGAAGAAAATCTAACATTAGTTATTTTCGTATCTTTGGGTGCAAATGTTTTGTTTTGAATAACAACAAAGAACTTTTAGGCAAGTTCGATACAAAATCTGATGAAAATTTTTTATTAAGTTATTCTTTATTTAATAATGCGTATAGAGTTTTCAATAAAAGAACCCTAGTTGTTGATGAGTCTTCAATAAAAGGACCCTAGTTGTTGAAGTGTCTATACATATTTTTTATGAAGTTAACCTCGGTTCTTCCAAAAAATTTTGTGATGATAACTTGGTTGGTATAGAAAAGGGTATTGAGGACTTCTTTATCAAGGACTAAGAAGAACCAAATCATTAGGAAGGTACAAATGAGCAATAAAATGAGGTTCAATAAGTTGCTGGCACTTCCAATCTTGAAAATTTAGATTTACTTAAAGAATGAAGGTATGCTCAAGGTCATCCAAAAAAACTTGATCATTAGTGACCCATCTCAAGGTATCAAAATTAGATCTTCTCTACATAATGTTTGTGGTAACTTAGCATTTTTTTTTCAAACTAAACTAAAATATTTTGAGGAAGCTGAAAATAATGAATTTTGAATCTTGGATGTGCAAGAAGAGCTAAACTAATTTGAAAGAAATAAAGTTTAAATTTTAGTCACAAGACCTAAGGAACACTCCATCATTGGAACAAAATAAATTTTTAAAAATAAAATGAATGAGAATAGAGTAGTTCTTAGGATCAAAATACGATTGGTAGCTTAAGGTTACAATCAAGAAGAATACATCGATTTTGATAAGACTTTTGCTCATGTGGCTAGGCTTGAAACTATTAAGATGTTGCTTGTTTTTGCATACTTTAAAATCTTCAAACTCTATCAAGTAGATGTCAAAAGTTTTTTTTTAAATGGTTTTATCTCAGATAGAGTTTTTTTGAAACAACCTCCTAACTTTGAAAATTTTGTTTTTCCAAACCATGTTTACAAACTTACCAAAGCGCTCTATGGTTTGAAACAACCACCGGGACCTTGGTATAAAAGACTTATCAAATTCTTAATTGAAAAAGAGTGTTGACTCAACCTTTATAGTGTTGACTCATATTTGACATCTTACTCTCGGTATATTTGGGTCGACTCAATTCTTGATCGTGTCGACTCAATTAGCCGAAGGTGTCGACACCAGAGTAAAAAGTGTCGGCACAATTTTTGTCCCTTGAACACTCCCTTTTCACGAAAAAAAGTGTAGACTTAAATGCACTTTGTGTCGACACAAATCTTAAGCCTATATAAAGGAATCGGTTCCTCATTCGACGCACTGTTTCGACTCATTCTCTTCAAAACCGTTCATCTCTCGCGTCTTTTCACCTTCCCTCTCTTCAAAACCTCGAGTCGACCCCCTCCTCTTCCCCTCATCACCACCGATCCTTCCCTCATTCACGATGACGACAAGAACAATGAGGAAAGGCAACAAGAGGCCAGACAAAGGGCCATCGATCCCTAGGGCACCGAAGAAGAAGAAATCAAAGTCACCGGCGACGGCGTTGGCACCATCGACGGACACGGCGATGGACTCTTCATTGAAGTTCTAGTTCTCTAACTACAAGAACTTATACTTCCAGTCATTCGTGAATCGAAAGGTAATTCCCAGTCGTTCCATCGATTTTTAATTCTTTGATTAGATTAAAATGAAATTCACCGAGTGGTTCTCAAAACTTGGTTGGGTAAATCTACTCCAAACCCGTGATCCTCGTTACCCGACTTTAGTCAAACTTTTTTATGCCCATTTTCATATCTCCACCACCTCTGACAACACCATCACCACTTAGGTGAATAGTATAGAAATTAAATTGACTACTAGGATTTTGAATGAAATTCTTAGTATTCCTAAGGGAAAACTATTTGTTTTATGCAAAGCGAACAAGAGAATCATCGAAAGTTTTTCTTTTCACGATGCCGTGGAACAAATTTTTGAGGTTAAGGATGTTGATTCCTCAAAACCCTTAGAAGCCAATTCTTTGAACCCCGAGATGTGTATTCTGCACCATATGGTGAATCATATTTTTCTACCCCAGTTGGAAAAATTTTGGTGATGTCACATTCATTCAAATCTTTGTGAAGTGGTGTATTCCTAAAAAGAAACCACTTGATCTTGGTTTTCTTTTTGTCTCTGACATGGTGCAATCTCACTCTAAGTCCAACTCATCCCTTCCTCATGCTATGATTTTAACTACAGTTTTTCGTTTCTTTAGTGTCGATCTATCATCTGAAAAAGGTATTCCCTTTTCCAAGCATGACCTGTATTGTCAACCCTCTCTGAAACACATGGGTATTTCCAAAGTTGACGGTGCTTAGACTACCCGTCGTAGCACTTTGGCCTCTCCTTCCTCTGCTCCACCTTCCTCTAGTAGGACTCCTCTTTATGAGCGTGCCAACTCTCCCATTCCTATTGACATTGATTCTTCTGAACCACCTATCCCTAGGACCACTGGTCTTGATCCTTTTTCTGTTCCTCTAGTTCCTCATCCTTCTTCTGTTGCATCTTCATCCACTCCTTCTGTTGGTTCTCCTTCTATTGAATTCACTGAGCTTGTCTCCGTTGTCAAGGGATTGACTACATCTATGGCATCCTTCCAAGCCAAGGTTTACCAGGACATCTTTGACCTCAATTGCTCCATATCCTCCCTTTCTAATAAAGTTAAACACCTTGACTGAACCAATCGTGCTCTAAGAAGAGATGTTGAAAATTCTACTAATGATAGGTGAGCATTGTGCAAAACAATAGATGACGACATTGTATCCATTGTCAATTGCAGCAATGCCATCCTTCGATAAGTGAGAAAGGAGTACGACAAAGGTGTCATCATTGCTGTTCAAAACAATTCAAGAGAAGTAGAAGAACATCTACAGTGAATCAAGGTGGCATAGGCTAAGCAATTCAAGCCCAAGGAGAGCAAAGAAGGAAAAGAAGCTCGGTTGAGGCGCGAGGCAGATATTACTTTGGCAGCTACTTTTGAAGGAATGGTTGCTGTTGAGAAGAAACAGGAACGAGCTCACTTCTCCAAAGAGAAAGCATATGAGAGAAGGCAGAAGCAAGAAGAAAAGAAGAAGTTTAAGCAATTCATGGGTGATCAGTGATGCGACCCCTTGATAATTCCAAAAGGGGAAAACATAAAACAAGTGACAGCTTTTGAAGTTGGAGTTTCTTTTCCTTATGTTATGTTTTGCTTAATTGAAGGAAAATATGTAACAAAACATATTTTTTTTGTTGCTTTGAATCTATGTGGTGGTTTGGTTGAAACAAAAATATTTCTTAATTTCTGATGGTTATGGATGAATGTATATTGTTTCTTAAACCTGTTCCATGTTTCTTATGTTTTGGTATTGAGTATTTGATGCACATTTGGTAATTGTGAATATTTGACACATTTTTGCTCTAAGTATATTATATTTTTTGAATTTCTCTATTTTAAATGCCTTATTGACTTTGTAGTGCACATATACATGCTTGTTGAGACACTTGAACTAATAAATTCAGAATGCTTCTTTTGAAGCATAGATAAGATTTTGTTGATTCAATTGCTACTTCAAAACCTTTGAATGCTTGAGCCTATGTTGAATCAATGCACATATTTTAACGAATTCAGAATGCTTCTGAATTAAAATATAAATTCGCTTAAACATGTGTATTATACTGTTGTTGAATACCTAGCTGTTATGATTGCATATCTTGTTTAAGGCATAGAGATAAGGAGAGAACTTTTGTTCAAATTCTTTTTAAATATTTTCTAGAAAATATTGTAATCATCAAAAAATGAGAGCTTATTAGCCCAAAGATTTTTTTATTAGATTTTGAAATTTTTAATAATTTATTTTCTAAGTAAAATTGATTTAAAAAAGATATTATTTAATATTTTCAAGTGTGTTGACACCTTTGAGCAATTGAGTCGACACATTAACTTGTTTTGTCTAAGATGTTTCAATAACTCTTAAATGAGTCAACACCCGAAGACAATTGAGTCTACCCAAAAGAATTGAGACTAACTACAAATGAATGAGTCGACACAAATAGATTTTGAGTCGACGTCAACCCTTCCGTGCTCAAGTTATTTGGGTATTTTGAGTCGACACCAAAATGAAGATGAGTGGACACAAAATAACCAAAACTTCCTGTAGATTTTTTAGTCAACACCACAACAAAGATGAGTTAACACAAAGCAATCGAGACTCCCCGTAATTTTGTGAGTCGACACAAAATGAAAAATGAGTCGACCATATAATTCGAGTACCCTCCCAAACAAAAGGAGTCAACACCAAAGATAACATGAGTCAACACCAAAAAGTTCTCTTGGAAAGCTGAAGTATTAAAGGAGTCAACACCAATGATTTTGAGTTGGCACTGCTGTGTGGGTAAGAAGTATGTAGAAATTTGTGTCGACACCAACAAAGATATGAGTCGACCCATTCACTTAAAGAACCAAGCCCTAGACGATTTGTGTCGACCCAAAATAGAATTGAATCTATACCTGCGACAGAAATTCAAATTTGGCGCCTAGTTTAACGGATGGATTTTGACTCATTAATGCTCCCACCTACCACCAATGGTCATTAATCCTCAAGAGACTATATAAGGAGTTACCTCTCAGAGTTTTAAACAAATAAAGCATCAAATCTACTATTTTATAGCTTGAATCAAAAGATCAAATCTTCAAGTGTTCATTTATTGCTCATTAACTTTTCCAGGCGAATCTCACCTATTTGTATTAATTTATTTTCAACCATTTGTAAAGAGAGTGAAAGAGTATCTCATTGAATACTACCTTTATTGTACTTAAGGGTGAGTCACCCTTGATCCTTTGAGTGAGTGAGTGAGATACTCTTAAAAGAAAATCTCAAGAGTGATTAGAAGAAAACATGAATTATTTTCGTAGGATCATCTTGAAGCTGTAAAAAGTTTTGAATGCGCCCGTGAAGTATTTTATCTTAGTAAAAATTCTCAAGAGGAGTCTTGAGGAGTGAACGTGGGTTTGGAAGAAGCCGAACCACTATAAATTTTGGTGTCAAGTTCATTTTCTCTCTCCCTTACCTCTTTAATTTCTTTATTGATTTAATTCTTGATATACTTGTTATATTTGCTTGTAAAATAAAAAGGTTTTGAAAAAAGTTTTTAAAATTGTTATTATTATTTTTAAAATCTAATTCACCCCCCTCTTGGGTTGTCTAAGGCTAACATCTCTCTTTGTTCATTTATTTTCAATCATTTGTAATGAGAGTGAGTGAGTGAATATTTGATTCCTATATAGAGGGTGAGTCACATTTGATCCTTTAAAAGAGTGTGTGATACTCTTTAAAAAAGAACTCAAGAGAGATTAGAAAAGACGGGGACTATTTTGTAGGTTCTTCTTGAGGCTATAAAAGGCTGTTGAATACGTCTGTGAAGTATTGGATCCTAGTGCATATTCTCAAGTGGAGTCTTGAGGAGTGGACGTAGGCTTGGAAGAAGTCGAACCACTATAAATCTTGGTGCCTGATTCTATTTCTCTCCCTAACCTCTTTAATTTCTTTATTACTTTATTTCTTGAAATACTTGCTATATTTGTCTGAAAAATTAAAAGGTTTGTAAAAAAGTTTTAAAATTGTTATTATTGTTTTAAAACCCAATTTACCCCCCTCTTAAATTTTCTGAACCAACAATTGGTACCAATGCTTGAACTCTTGTTTTTTACTTAACCGTATAAGAGTTTCTATGACAACTACTAGTATCGAACCTATACAGTTAGAAGGTCTGTCCACCAACAGACCTCCTTTGTTCAATAGAACAAATTATAATTATTAGAAGGCTATAATGAGAATCTGCATTCAAGCCGTAAACTATGACTTTTGAAATGTTATTATAAATGGACCTAGAAGACCCACCAAGATTATTGAAGGGGCATATATCCCTAAACTTGAGAGTGAATGGACTGAGACTGATATAACAGAGATATAAAAAAATATTAAGGCTATGAACCTTCTATATTTCTCTCTTAACCCAAACGAGTTCAATAGGATCTCCACCTGTGATACTGTCAAGAAGATTTGAAATAGACTTGAGGTCACCCATGAGAGAACCAACCATGTCAATGAATCTAAAATAAGCATGCTTGTTCATAGTTATGAATTGTTTAAGATGAAGCATGGTGAAACCATCTCTAAAATGTTCACTAGATTCACTAACATTATAAATGGACTAAAATCTCTTGGCAATGTTTATTCTAATGTAGAAATAATGAGAAAAATCCTAAGATGCTTGCCTAAGAATTGGAAAGCTAAAATCACTGCCATTCAAGAAGTTAAGGATCTCACTACACTTAGCTTGGAGGAGTTTCTTGGATCACTCATCACTCATGAGATAAACATCAAAATGGATGATGAAGATGACAACAAAAAGAAGAAGGAAATTGCCTTCAAATCTTCTATTCTTGATGAAGAATCTGATAAAGACTCAACAAGTGATGAGAATGAAGATATAGCCCTCATCACAAGAAAGTTCAAAAGGTTTACTTAGAAATAAGAACAAGGAGGAAGGAGAATCTTCAAGAAGGATGGGCATAAAAGTGAGCGTAACAAGTTCAAAGGAGAATCAAGTAAGTTCAAGAGTAATCACAAGATAGATGAGATCATATGCTTTGAATGCAAGAAGCCTAGATATGTGAAGGCTAATTGTCCCCAACTCAAGAAGTATTTCAAATAGAGATTCAAGAAAGTAATGATGGTTACATAAGGTGAGAGTGAGGATAGCAGCTCTGAGGATGAAAAGGAAGAAGATAAAGTTGCTAACTTCTGCTTCATAGCCAAAGAAGAAAATGAGGAAACCAATGACTTTTTTTTCTTTAGATTAACTTCAAGTTGCTTTTGAAGATTTGCATGATGAATTAAGAAAAATGGGTGCTAAGAATTATATTCTTAAAAAGTTGGTTCTTTCCTCATCTTCTGAAATTGAAACTTTAAAAGAAAAAAACTTTTACTGTTAAAACAGATTGTGTCTTTGAAAGATGAAAACCAAGTTTTAAAAGAAAAGGTTGATGATCTTACAAAAACTATGTAAAAATTACTCTTGAGAAAGAAAACTTGAACAAACTTCTGGGAATGCAAAAGTATATTTTTCACAAATTTAGTATTGGATATCAACCAAAGAAAAAATAAAAGTTTTTTAGCAACATTTTTGTTAAAACATCCTCAAATCATTCCAAAGCTATTTGTTTTCATAGTTATGAGCACAGACACATTGCTACACATTGTTCACATAAAAAAATCACATGATTTACCTGCAAAATGGGTTTGGGTTCCAAAGGGAACACATCCACATAGAACTAACACCAAAGGACTCAAGAAAGTTTGGGTATCAAAAATAAAACTTGATTTTCTTTACAGGTGTGTCTCAAGTCCTCATTTAAGAAAGGGATATGGTATCTTGATAGTGACTATTCAAGACACATGACATGTGGCAAGTCA
Organism: Heliamphora exappendiculata; assembly: GCA_034768845.1. NCBI lineage: Eukaryota > Viridiplantae > Streptophyta > Magnoliopsida > Ericales > Sarraceniaceae > Heliamphora > Heliamphora exappendiculata. The sequence goes on from JAOTRH010102419.1 coordinate 31,030, forward strand.
ATGTTTGCATCTCTCATACCTAAAGATGGTGGATTTGTGATATTTGGTGATAATAGTAAGGGCAAAATTATAGAAATTGATTGTATTGGTAAAATTTCTTTTCTTTCTATTGAAAATATTTTGCTTGTTGATGGTTTGAAACATAACATTTTTAGCATAAACTAACTTTGTGACAAATGACACTAAGTTGTCTTTAATCATGCTAAGTGTATTATTAAGAACTCAATTGACAACAAAGTTATTTTTGAAGGTCATAGGCATGAAAATGTTTACACTTTCAATCTAAATGACCTTTTCAAAAATGACACAAAGTGCCTAACTGCCTTGAGTGATAATAGTTGGTTGTGGTATAGAAGACTTGAATATCCTTACATGAACTTAATTTCAAAACTTTTAAAAAAAGAATTAGTGATTGGTTTATCTCAAATCAAATTTGAAAAAGACAAAATTTGTGATGCATGTCAACAAGGCAAACAAGTTAGAAGTTCTTTTCTATCTAAAATGGTGATTTCAACTTTTAAGCCATTTCAACTATTGTACATGAACTTATTTGGTTCAACAAGAACTCTGAGCCTTTGAGGCAAGAGATATGCCTTTGTTATTATTGATGATTTTTCTAAATGCATTTGGGTGTTATTCTTAGCTCATAAGGATGAAACATTTGCATCTTTTGTAAAACTATCTTAGAGAATTTAAATAAAAAAGGTTTTCAAATTACAAGTATCAGAAGTGATCATGGTGGAGAATTTAAAAACAAATATTTTAAAAAAATTTGTGATAAAAGTGGTATAGACCATAACTTCTTTGCTTATAAAACCCCTCAATAAAATGATGTTGTTGAGAGGAAGAATATGACTTTGAAAGAAATGGTTAGAACCATATTATGTGAAAACAACCTACCAATATACTTTTGGGCCAAGACTGTCAACACAGCTTGTTATATCGTGAACAGAGCCATGATTCGAGATTCTCTCAAGAAAACCTCATATGAGCTATGGAATAGAAGAAAACCTAACATCAGTTATTTTCATCCCTTTTGATGCAAATGTTTTGTTTTGAATAACAACAAAGAACTTTTAAATAAATTCGATGCAAGATTTGATGAAGGTATTTTTTTTTAATAATCTTTGTCTAGTAAAACTTATAGAATCTTCAACAAAAAAGCCCTAGTTGTTGAAGAATCTATCTATGTTGTACTAGATGAAGCTAATCTCGGTTCTTCTAAGAAATTTTGTGAAGATAGCTTGGTTGATATAGAAAAATGTGTTGAGAAAATCTTCATCAAAGACCAAGAAGAACCAAACCATGAGGAAGCTATAAATGCATAGAAAACTGAAGTCCAACAGGCTGCTGGTACTTCAAATCAAGGAAATCTAGAATTTCCTAAGGAATTAAGCTATACTCATGGTCATCCAAGGGATTTAATCATTGGTGACCCATCTCAAGGTATCAAAACTAGATTCTCTCTACGTAATGTTTATGGTAATTTAGCATTCATTTCCTAGACTGAACCAAAATATTTTGAGAAAGTTGAAAACTATGAGTTTTGGATCTTGGCTATGCATGAAGACCTAAATCAATTTAAAACAAACAAGGTTTGGACTTTATCTCCAAGACCTCAGGAGCACTCCATCATTGGTATAAAATAGATTTTTAAAAATAAAATAGATGAGAATGAAGTAGTTCTTAGGAACAAAACACGATTGGTAGCCCAAGGTTAGAAAGAAGAAGAAGGCATCGATTTTTATGAAACTTTTGCTCCTGTGGCTAGGATTGAAACTATTAGAATGTTGCTTATTCTTGTATGCTTTAAAAACTTCAAACGTTATTAAATAGATGTCAAAAGTGTCTTTCTAAATGGTTTTATTTCGGAGGAAGTTTTTGTGAAACAACCTCTTAGTTTTTAAAATCCTGATTTTCAAACTATGTTTACAAACTCACCAAGGCTTTCTATGGTTCAAAACAAGTACCAAGAGCTTGGTATGAAAGACTTAGCAAATTCTTGATTAAAAATGAGTTTTCAAAAGAAAAAATTGATACTACTCTTTTCATCAAGTCTATAGGAAAAGATATACTTGTTGTCCAAATGTATGTAGATTATATTATTTTTAGCTCAACTAATAAATCTATTTGCAAGGATTTTGCTAAGTGCATACAGGGAGAATTTGAAATGAGCATGATGGGTGAGCACAATTACATCTTTGGACTTCAAATCAAGCAATCTCATGAAGGAATCTTCATTAACCAATCTAAGTATACAAGATATTTGTTGAAGAGGTTTGATATGCAAAGTGCAAAACCAATGGGAACTTCAATGTGCCTTTCAACAAAGCTTGACAAGCATGAAAATGGAAAAGCAGTAGAAGAAAATAGATATAGAGGTATGATTAGATCTCTACTTTATTTAACTGTAAGTAGACCTGACATCATGTTTAGTGTATACATGTGTGCTAGATATCAAGCTAACCCTAAAAAATCACATGTGACTGTTGTTATGTGCATCTTTAGATACCTCTTAGATACACAAAACTTAAGATTATTCTATCCTAGAGAAATAACCTTTGAGTTATTTAGCTATTCTTATGCAGACTTGGCTGGTTGTAAAATTGAAAGGAAGAGTGCAAGTGGAACATGTCAATTCCTAGGACACTCTTTAATATCATGGTTTAGCAAGAAACAGAATTCAGTAGCCTTATCTATAGCTGAGACTAAGTACATTGTAGTTGGTAGCTATTGTGCACAGGTTATTTGGATGAAATAACAACTAGAACACTATGGTATACATTTAGATCATATTCTCATTAAATGTGATAACACTAGTGCCATTAACATATCCAAGAATCCTATACAGCACTATAAAACAAAGCATATTGAGATTAGACATCATTTCATTAGAAATTATGTGCAAAAAGGTAACATAGAACTTGAATTTGTAGGCACAGACCACCAACTTGCTGATATATTCACCAAATCTTTAAATGAAGAAAGATTATGTACTATCAGAAGAGAATTTGGTATGTTATGTGCTCTAAATTGATATTAAAATGCCATACTAACAATGCATGTTCAATGATGTCGACTCATGATAACACGGGTCAACACATGTGTCAAAGTATTGACTCAAAATTATATAGTATCAACACATTTTGATAAAAGTGTTGACCCCATCTATATAGTGTTGATTCGATTCGATATCGTTCTCTCAATAAAATTTGTGTCGACTCGCCTGTAAGGAGTGTCGACTCAATGAACCGAAAGTGTCGAGACCATGTTAAAATGTGTCGACACAATTTCTATTTTTAAGCACCCCCATGTCGCATGAAATGTGTTTACTCAAATGAGAATCGTGTCGACACAATTCATAGAGTTTATATATAGGCCGTTGTTCCCTCTTTTCGTGCTCAAACTCTTCGGTTACCCAAACCACAAACCGTTCGTCTCCCTCTTCTCTTTGCACCTCTATGAAACCTAGAGTCGACCCCTTCCCTCTCTCTCTCTCTCTCTCTCTCTCTCATTTTGTATCTTCTCTTCCCTCCCTCACCTTCAATGATGGCAAGAACCATGGACAAGGAAAGAAAATGCCCCATCGACAAAGCATTAAACCCTAGGGTGGAAAAGCAGAAGAAATCGAAGAAGGACAAGGCTGGACCATCAATCGTCGCTCCAATCGAACTATCCCTGAAGTTATAATTTTTGATTCCATCAAAATGAACTTCGCTAAATGGTTCATCGACCTTGGTTGGATGAACCTCCTGCAAATCCATGACATTCACTACCCTACACTTGTTAAACTCTTTTATGCACACATCAAGATCACAGATGCCTTTGACAACATCATTACCACTTGGGTGAATGGGGTAGACATCTCCTTGGATTCTAAGACTTTGAATGAAATCCTCGGTCTTCCTGAAAGTAGATTATTTGTTCCTTGCAACAAGAAGAAGAGAACCATTAAAGGTTTCTCTTTTCATGAGGCAGTAAAGCAAATTTTTTAACTTGAAGAGGTTGACCCTTCCAAGCCTCTTGAGGTTAACTCTCTCAAGCATGAGATGAGGATTTTGCATTACTTTTTCAATCACATCTTTCTACCCTAATCTGGGAAGTTCGGTGATGTAACTTTCATGCACGTATTTATTATGTGGTGCATTCTTAAGGGAAAGAAACTCGACCTTGGTTATCTATTCATTTCAGATATGCTGCAATCCCACTTTAAGTCTAATTCTTCTCTCCCACATACTATGTATTTAACTCTTATGTTTCGACATTTTAGTGTTGATTTATCCACTGAAAAGGGAATCCCCTTTTTAAAGCATGATTTGTATGGACAATCTACCTTGAAACACTGGCAAATTTTGAGAGTTGATGGAAATTGGACCACTCGTCACGGTAATCTTGCCTCCCCCTCTCATGTTCAACCATCATCTAGTAGGACCCCTCTTCTTCATCCATCTGGTCATGACAATTCTCCCATTCCCTTTGATGTTGGTTCTCCTTTTCCCCCTCATCCTACCACTGATATTCCTGGCCCCTCACCCTCCTCGGTTCCCCTTGTTCCTTCTCCTGTTGGTTGTCCTTCTTCAATTCCTTCATTTTTTGATCCCTCCTCTCAATAGTTTACTGAGCTTGTCACCCTTGTGAAAGGGTTGACCTCATCTCTAGCATCCCTTCGAGAGAAGGTTGATGCAGACCTTTATGACATAGGTTGTAAAGTGTCATCCCTTTCAAAGAGTATGACCAAACTTGAAAACACCATTCACATTCTGCGAATAGATGTAGAGAATGCTTGTGATGCTATCCAGTCCCTGAGCAAATCTATGAAGAAAAACACCGATTCCATTGTCTCGGCCAACCACAATATTCTATACTAAATTCGAAAGGAGTTTGATGAAGAAGTGGCTATGGCTGTTCAGCAAAACTCGAGAAAAGTGGAAGAACACTTCCAGTGGATCAAAGAAGCCCAGAGCAAGTAGTTCAAGCCGAAGGAAACCAAGGAAGAAAAAGCTGCTCGATTGCGACATGAGACTGATTTGGCTTTAGCTTCCACTTTCGCAGCAATGGAAGACGCGAAGAAGAAGGTTGCAAGGACTTAAGCCTCCAAGGAGAAGGCCTATGAGAGAATGAAGAAGCAAAAAGAGAATAAGGCTTTCAAAAGGCATATAGATGAGCCTTTTTTTTATAATTACAAAAGGAGAAAAGGAAGAAAACAAAGAAGCTTTTTTGTTTTGTTGTTGTGAAGAAGAAGTTGTAACTTTAAAAACATTACATTTTTGTTTTGTGGATGTGATTGTGGTGGAAACACTTTTAGTTGTTTTTTTGATATCTGTATGGATGTTGTTGGTTTTCGAAAAACTTGCAAATGTTGTATGTATTATATGAATTATCTTTTATGCATGATTTATCTCAAATCCTTATTATTCGTTGTAGCATTGTTAATGAAATGTCGAGTGTTGTTTACCATATTGAGTTTGGGATTGTATGATGCTTGGAACTTGAAACTATTACACATGTATATGCTTATTGAGACTCTTGAACACTTTTGATTAGTACACAATTTTTTAATAAATTCATAATGCTTTTGAATTAAAATGAAATTTCTCCTAAGTATGTGTATTACATTGATGTTGCATGCCTTAATACTATGATTGCACATCTTATTTCAAGCATAAAGATAATGGGAAAACTCTTGTCTAAAATCTTTTTAAATATTTTTTAGAAAATATTGTAATCATAAAAAAAAGAGAGATTGTTAGCCCAATGGCTTTTTAATTAGATTTTGATGATTTTTATAATTCATTTTCTTAATTAAATTGATTTAAAAAGAATATATTTACTTATTTCTAAAAAGGTAAATATTGATACTTCATGACTAATGAGTCAACACCTTATACCATTTGTGCTGACTCTTTGCATCAAATGGGTTGACACTCAGTGTTCTGAATAAGAACATTTTGTGTCGACCCAAATTGATTTTGAGTTCACAACTTAAGGCAAAGAACGCTTGAAACTCTCAAGTGTGTTGACACCATTGAGAAATTGAGTCAGCACCCTAACATCTTTGTCTAAGACGTTTTAGAAACTTAGATGAGTCGACACTAAATGATTTTGGATCGACATCCTCAGTATTGGTCTTGAATTCATTTTGAGTCGACACTAACGTATTTTGAGTTGACACCAAATGATCTTTTGGGTTCCAGACTTCGAATTTTTTGGTTGACACAAAATTCACATGAGTCAACACCAAAACACCATCTGGGAAGCAAAATAGGTCGACACCAGAGCTATAAGTCATTTTTCAATTCCAAAGCAAAAAGGGTTGACACTAAAATTTTGAAACGGGCTCCAAATAAAAATTTTGACGTCAAACGATCAAAAATAAACCTGTGCAACCAAAGTTAATTTAGAAGATTACCTCTTGTCGATCTAATCTTCAACTACGATTTGATTCCGAGTTGAAACTGCAGTCAGATCTTCTACTGTATTTCTTTACGCTATCCTCGAGCGTAGTGAGGGTTACGGTCTATCGAGAACTAGCACCAGCAGAACCCAGATATATTTTAGTCTTGAAAGATAAAATATGATATATCTAATATCTAATATATGATTTATCAATCTCAAACTGTTTCAGCCTACCCGCGTATATATAGGGCTACAGTAGGGACCTATGAAGTAATTATGAGTAAGACTTCCAGTGGAACATAGATACCTACTAACGGTTTCTGTAATTATGGAAAGACAAAGCGGTTTCTTCAATTTTCATAAAATACTAAATTACAGTTCACACCACTAAAGAACTGTAATTGCACTCTGACCCATAATTTCAAAATCTTCTTGTATTGAGCTCCTGTTACTAAATACTTATCATTTCTCCCACGTTAAAATTTTAGATACCCGCCAATTAAATTTAATTACTGAAAATTTAATTTAATCAGCATCTTGATATTTTTTAAGCCCTTCCGCTTAACTTATTTGACCACCGGATAATCAAATCCACCTGTAGGGTTTGGCCCGATCAAAACTTATAAGCATCCTTAAGGGTGTATCGTCAATTCTGATATTTCAGAACGTCTATTCCGTCAATAATTAATATTTACCATATAAATAATACCGCTATCCAACTCACCGGGAATATAGACCCATATAAGAGGATAAAAAATATTAAATATATGCAAATCAATAATTATTTCATGATTAAGAGGATAAAAACTATTCATAATAATCTTGGAGTGTGAATTAATTTATATAGTCAGTACAAAATTAATTATCCCAAATGTCCCGTTCAATACACACAAAGTGTGCTGGCATAGAAAGTCGAAACAATAGACAACGCTATTATCTGTTCTCCGTAACCAATATAGGCTTACTAAAACTATGTGCCACAGTTGTACCGATAATATATCAATTTTCATCTAAACTGTAAACATAAGATTTATATTCTACAAAAATCTAAAATCTGATCTTCTGTGTGCAAATCATACTCTACACACCAGATTAAATACTATACAGAATATTGAATATCCATGCATATCAAAGAAATAATACACATACATTGCTCATAAATATTCTCATAAAATAGAAAATTAATTTTATTAAAAAAATAAAATTAAATACTAAAACATGATTTTCAGTATACCAACCGTAACAATCTTCCACTTATACTCAAAATTATGCTTCCATACATCTGACTCCCATGCCCTCTATATGACTATCTAAACTCTTAGCCGGTAAGCACTTTGTAAAGAATCTGTAAGGTTGTCTCCTGATGTAAGCTCTTTGTCTGACTAAAAATCTGAGTCTCTGTACCCCAAAGGTACTAGACTGTCTGCCTGGTAACCAACATATAATCCTTAATCATTTTCAGGTAATTGATTATATATTCTTTACCACAGCCCAATGCTCCTGCCTTGGGTTAGACTAATATCTGCTAACCATGCCAACGACAAAGCAGATGTCGGGTCTAATGCAAAGCATAGCATACATGAGGCTTCATACTGTTGAAGCATAAGGAGCCGTCTTCATCTTCTCTATCTCATCAGGTGTCTTAAAATACTGATCCTTGGATAGAGTGATTCCATGCCTGAAAGGGAGAAACCCTTTCTTAGAATCCTGCATGCTAAAACGAGCAAGAATATCATTGATATACTTAGCTTGCGATAAGCCTAACATCCTTTGTTTCCAATCTCACATAAGCTTGATCCCAAGGTTGTGACTGACTTTTTCCAAGTCCTTCATATTGAGCTGCCCAGATAATCATACTTTAACCATAGATACTGCCCCCACATCATTTCTGATGAGCAAGATATCGTCTGCATAAAGTACTAGGAAGATCACCACAGTTCTGTCACGCTTCTTGTACACACAAGACTCATCCAAACTTTGATCGAAACCATAAAACTTTATAACTTGATCAAATCGATTGTTCCAAGACCTCGATGCCTACTTAAGTCCATAAATTGACATCTTAAGCTTACACAACATGTGTTCCTGGCCCTTTCCAATGAATCCATCTAGTTGTATCATATAGATACACTTGTCAAGACTTTCGTTAAGGAAAGCTGTCTTGACGTTCATTTACCAGATTTCGTAATCGAAATGAGCAACAATGGATAAGAGAATCCAGATAAACTTAAGCATGGCTACCAGCGAAAAAGGTTTCCTCATAATCGATCTCTTCTTTCTGAGTGAACCCTTTAGCAACAAGCCTAGCTTTGAATGTTTCAACCTTTTTGTCTACTTCTCTCTTCCTCTTGTAGATCCACTTGCATTCAATAGGTTTTATCCATTTGGGTGGTTCTACAAGTTCTCAGACCTAATTGGAACACATAGATTTTATCTCTGAATTCATAGTCCTTTGCCAAAAATCTACGTCTTTGTCTTTTAGTGCTTCATTGTAGTTATAGGGCTCAGTATCTAGTTCTGCTGGGATCTTATCAAACGACTCTCCCAAGAACATATACCGGTCAGGTTGATGAACAACCCTCCCACTACGACGAGGCACTACCTGTGTCATGTACTAGCAGTAATAAGCTGTGCAGAATCTAAACCCTGTGCAAATGCACCATGTTCTTGATTTGCACATATTCCGATAATCCTCCAACTACGACGAGATAATGAAATATCAGTGACTTGTGGTTCCTCTTCTGTTCTATTTGTATTTTCTCTCAGTTCTTCTAGAATAATTTTGCCATTGGGCCTGTGATCAATAATATAATCCTCTTTCAAGAATCGGGCATTGGTGCTAATAATGACCTTCTGATCCCTATGATTATAAAATAAACCACCCTTCATTTCCTTCGGATACCCACAAAGAAATAGACTTCTGTCATCGGTTCCAATTTATCAGCGTTCCCTTTCAACACATGTGCTGGACACCCCCAAATCCGAATGTGTTTCAGACTAGGCTTATGCCCTGTCTAAAATTCTATGGGAGTAAAAGGTACTGACTTAGAAGGTACCATGTTCAGAATGTAAGTCGTTGTCTCTAAAGCGAGTCTCCAAAACGAATGTGGTAAACCTGAATAACTCATCATTAACCTTACTATCTCCATAAGAATAGTATTCATTCTTTCTGCTACACCATTCTGCTGTAGAGTGTCAAGTGCAGTCAACTGGGATATAATCTCTTCTGATGGCAAGTAGTCCTTAAACTCTCTAAAGAGGTATTCTCTACTACAGTCGGATCGTAGTGATTTGATACTTTAATCGAGACGCTTCTCCGCCTCCGTCTTGAATTTTTTGAATTTTTCAAAGTATTTCGACTTACGGTGCATCAGGTAAACGTATTCATACCTTGAGTAGTCATCAATGAAACTGACAAAGTACTCAAAGCCACCTCTAGCCTAGATTTTCATAGGACCACACACATCATAATGAACCAGTTTCAACGGTTCTTTAGCTATATAGCCTTTAGCCGAAAATAGACTCTTAGTCATCTTACCCTCTAAGCAAGATTCACAGACTCGAAGTGCCTCCACTTTCAATGAACTCAAAGGTTCATCTGCTACCAATTTGTTTGACCTTTTTAGATTAATATGACCCAAGCGTAAATGCCAAATAAATGTTTGGTTCATTAAAGAAGAAAACTTTCTCTTATATGGTAATATAGATGTATCATTCGTTTCAGTCAGTTGCAGTGTAGGAGAAATTAGAGTAATAATATAAAGATCATCCACCAATGTACCAGAATAGATAACCCATTTATTATCCTTAATAACCACATAGTTATTCAAATAAACCAAATATCCGTCTTTAGATAATCCAGAAATGAAAACTAAGTTCCTTCTAATGGCAGGTACATAAAGACAATCTCTCAATATTAAAAATTGATCTCTACTAAAATTGAGAGTGACATCTCCTACTGCAACTGCTGTTACCTTTGTATTATTGCCCATATGTAGGTAAATCTCCCCTTCACTAAGTTATCGAATTTTCTAAAATCCCTGCAATGAATTACATACATGATTAGTGGCTCCCATATCTACACACAAAGTACCGGTAGATAACACCGCTAAACATGCTTCCAAAACCAGTGAACAAAAATTACCCTGTTTGTTTTGGCTTCTGAGAAATACTTGACATAATTTTTTCTAGTGTCGGGTCTGGTTGTAGTGAAAATATCTGCCTTTTGACTTTTTTACACCAGTCCGTGGCCCACTAACTACCCTGGAAATTGTGTCTCTCTATTTCTGAACATTTTTCTTCTTCATGCCTTTCGGCCCAGAGAAAGAATCTTTTTTAGAAACAAACACATTTTCTGGTATTGAAGGAATATATTTGTAGTTAAAACTATATCCAAGTTACATTTTCAGTCAATAAAATTTGGTCTAATTAGTTTGTTTTCTTTGATTATTGAAGTGAGTGGGTTGAAATCCTTTTTAATCCTGAAAATCACATAATTAAAAAAATCGTTAATTATGATGAGCAAAACTTTGAATTCATTTTAATTGGATTCTCTCTACCATTTTAAAATTAATTCGCCAGCAGCCTGGTAACTTGAGAATAGCATACCTTATTGGGAGGACGTCTACTATACTTCATAAGACAAGATAGGCCAATTCCTTTTAATTTTACTATCTAGGCAATCGACCATGTCAAATAAAATTAAATAACTGATATAGTTTCAGTCTAATATATAATAGCAGTGACTCAGTTGGAGATGATACTATTATATACAGTTAAGTGTTAACCATCACCTAATCCCAAATTAATCGCTTCGCAATGAATCCTTCGGTTGGAGAAGTGATCCACACAAACAATTATCCAGAATTATCCCTAACAGAGGTTTGTACTGGCGATACCGCAATTAATCTGTCCATTGGGGAAGAAGGGCTTACTACTGACATGCAGGGTTTAATTACATTGTCTACAAACTAGTGATGAAGACCACAGAATTTATCTGTGAATAAAGACATTTATTTATTTTATTTTTCGTTTCACATTTTTTGAAAAATAATATTTTATTTTGATTAAATATTTTTTTATTTAATTAATTCAAAATTTGGAATTAATTCTCACGTATTTTCAAGATATTTGATTTTTTTTTTAAAAATCATCGTAAACGTGATATTTTGTAAAAAATAAAATATTTAAAAAAATTAATTAATTAAAAATTTTTATTTTTATTTTTTATTACAAAATATTTTAATTAAAACTAAATATTTGAATTAATTAAATTAATATGATAAATAAAACCAATAAATATCATCCATATAGTTAATAAAGAATTAAATAGAAGATAAATATAAATATCTCATTTTTATGATCCGATTAAAACTCTAAATAGTTTCAATTTCACAAGATTGAATACTTTAATCATTATCAACTTCCTGTATTTGAATAAAATTAGAAAATCGCATGCCGTCTCCACTGATTCGGAAATTACGCTGCACTTGTTTGATTAGGAAACTGTTTGAAAAAAACAAACAGCCAATCAAACTGCTCATTAAAATCGAAACAGCCTGGGATTTTCGAAACTGCCGAAACTTGCTTGGAATTGCACCAACTGTGTTTGGGAAAACCGGCGCACTTGGAATTGCTAAAATTCCGCCGGAATTTGCCTGACACTGTGTGTTTTGATAAAAATCAACCAACCAAACAGCCTTTTTGGCGCTAGATATTGTTGCAGCCAGTAGTGGAATTGCCGAAGCATATTTGCTGGGAATTGCTTCTTTGGAAAAATGCTTCAGTAGCTTTTTGCACCACGTTTGGCTTCGGTTTTGGCTTCTGCTGCTTGGGAATTGCTTGCTTCAGTTTTTTATTTTGGAAATAAAAAAAAACTAATCCCAAGATCCGAACAGTGTTTGGCGCACTTGGAATCTGCTGCGCCACTTTGATTCAAGCTTTTAAGGCTTTTAAAACATTGTTGCGCCTACTGGATTGCGTTTTTGGGAACTGCCTTTTGTGCTGTTTGTGCTGTTGGTTTGCTGCGGTTTGGCGGTTTTTGCTTATTTATTTATTTATTTATTTATATATTTTTTATTTAATCAGAAAAAATTCTGGAGAGAAAATACGATATATCTGATATATGATATATGATCTATCAATCTCAAACTGGTTCAGTCTACCCGCGTATATATAGGGCTACAGCAGGGACCTTGTCACGCTCCAAACTCCGAGTCACGTGAAACACCCACAATAAACAACCACGACACCCAGCCCGAGAATACACTTTCAAAATAAGCCATACATGCATTGTATATAGACGCCTAACGACAACATTACACGGCTCCAACGCCTGAAAAACATATTACAGCATACATGAGACAAAAGAACAAAAAGGGAAGACTACAGCTCTTCCACCTCTTTTGCAGCCTTCGGATCAACCTGCGTGACTGGTATCAGAAAATATTTTATCCCACACCGTGAGCCAAAGCTCAGCAAAAACTAGACAAGTATGCAACATAAACAAAACATGCTAGAAAAATTGAAGTACACTTTTAGACTCTCTTTCAAGCCTTGAAAATACTTGAAAAATGGTTTTTAGATTTGATTCACTCGACTCTTAAAACAAATTGAAAACTGGTCTTTCCGTCCCATTATGCAGTTCATATATCTTCTCGGACTTTCACTGATGGATCGTAGCCCCCATTAATGCATCTTTACGGACTTTAACCGAGGGGCCGTAGCCCTATCGAATACCTCTTTACGGACTTGCACCGAGGGACCGTAGCCCTATCAAACGCTTCTTTACGGACTTAAACCGAAGGGTCGTAACCCTAACGTAATCTTCTCGGACTTTAACCGAAGGGTCGTAACCCTAACGTAATCTCCGTTAGCCAAAGGTAACATAACCATCTATCTCATTCCATACAACTATGCACAACCTAATCAGAATTTAACTGCATAAAACTACGTACTATCACTACGTATCACCAACCACGTCACATAACGCCATCGAAAGCCATATATAAGTTCACATCATGACACCACCTCCAAACAACCGAACATCCATTCACATGGACAACCAACAACCCACATCTAGCCATACACGTCACTCCCAAAGATGGCACCCAAACAAACACCCAGGATCGCGACACGACCTCCGAAACCACCACACAACCAACAGAACCCCAAAAGGAATCCTAACGTATTTGAATCAACTAATTTTTATAAATTAATCAATTGAACACCAAAGAATACCAATCGAAAACCAAAACCCAACCATCTCACATCAAACAACAACCTAAGGGCCAACACACGCTTAACATGACCAACACGAACTCCCGCACGCCCAACACGCACCCTACACCACCCACGACACACACACGTCCAACACAAGCCCACGATGCTCCAAGAAACAAGAAACTTGGTAAAAGGGCCAACAAGGATGAAAAACAACCTTTTCCCAAATATTCGGCCAAAAATGGGTCAAAAACAGTTTAGAAATCTTGACATACCTTCACTCTTTTGATCATAACCTTTTCTACAAAAGGAATTTTGATGAGGGAAAGGTTTCATCGGAAAGAAGACTTTTGTGGCTTTAATTTGAATACAAAAACAACTCAATTTCGAGTCCGGATGAGAGAGATATGACCAAAAGAAAAGGATTCCACAACCAGCGAAGGTATCGACACAAACAGAAAATGTGTCAACACAAATAACGGAGGTGTCGACACAAACAGTGGAGGTGTCGACATAAACAGCAACAGAATGCACAACTCCAACCGAAGAAAAAAATGTGTCGACACAAATAGAAAATGTGTCGACACCAACATCAAAAGGTGTCGACACAAACAAAAAATTGTGTCGACACAAAACAACCAAGAGTTCAGCCACAGCGTACTCAACACCACAAAGGAGAAATCAGTCAACACAAACAAAATTTGTGTCGACACAAAAACCCAAATTTTCCAAATTCCAGAACAAGCTACAGGCGATGGTGGAAAACAAACCCAAGCTACGAAAAAGCTTCTCTGCCTCAAATTAAACCATCCAAACACTCCTTTAACAACCCATGGGCATACGCAAGCCTAAAACTACCACAAAACCTCGAGAGAAACACTCGAAACCCGATTTCATCCGACCAAAAACACCCAAAACAATTTTAAGCCAAAAACCCAACTTATAAACCGATTTATCAAAACATAAACTAATTTTTATGCGTTTTCGTACGGTAAAAACACATAAGATTTCACGTAACACCCTTATAAAACATACAGGTCTAGAATTCTACCTCATTGAGTTAAAAACTCGATACCTCGACCCACGTGTAAAAATGAACTTCGCCGGAATAAAATTCCGTCCGGATGAAAGGGTAGCCCACCACAAGGAGACTAAGGATCCACTGTTGGATCGTCAAAAATTGAGCCCCATGCCCCTAAGAATCTAGAGAGAAGGTAGAGCTTTTGGTTTGAAAAATAAAACTTAGCTCCTATATTTTGGAAAATATCTCCACCAAAATATCTAAGACTAGATATTTATAGGCCACGAAAAATATCTTCTTTTTTTTTTGAAACCAGCGCCTCAACGGCCAATAACCCCGGGAACCAAACCTGCATGCATATCTAAGCCCGATCATGCATCAAAAGCAGTAAAAACATGCTCAAACGAAAACACGTAACGCGCGTCCGAAAACGTCGAAAAAGAAAATGGGTGAGGGTCTCACAGACCTGGGGAGTAATTATAAGTAAGACTTCTAATGAAACACAGATACCTACTAGCGATTTCTACAATTATGAAAAGACGCAACGGTTTCTATAATTTTTAAAAAATTCTGAATTACAGTTCACACCACTAAAGAACAGTAATTGCACTCTGTTCCATAATCTCAAGGCATTCTTGCATTGAGCTCCTATTATTAAATACTTACCATTTCTCTGAACGTTAAGATTTTTGATACCCGCTAATTAAATTTAATTATTGACAATTTAATTTAATCGTCATCTTGATATTCCTTCAACCTTTTGCTTAACTTATTTGACCGCCGAATAATCAAATCCACCTGCAGGGTTTGGTCCGGTTAAAACTTATAAGCATCCTTAAGAGTGTATCGTCAATCCCGATATTTTGAGACGTAAATTCTGTCAATAATTAATATTTGTCATATAAATAATACCGCTATCCAACTCACTGAAAATATAAATCCATATAAGATCGCACCCTCTAATAAATCAAAACAACGAATATTAAATATATGCAAATCAATAATTATTTCAGGATTAATCGGATAAGCACTATTCATAATAATCTTAGGGTGTGAATTAATTTATACAGTCAGTACAAAATTAATTACCCTAAATGTCATGTTCAATACACACAAAATGTATTGACACAGATAGTCAGAATAATAGACGACGCTATTATCTATTTTTCGTAACCAAGGCAGGCCTACTAAAACTCGGTGTCACAGTCGTATCGATGGTATGTCCATTTCCATCTAAACTGTGAACATAAAACTTATATTCTGTAAGAACCTAAAATCTGATCTTCTGTGTGCAAACTGTACTCTACACACCAGATTAAATACTATACAGAATATTGGACATTCATGCATATCAAAGAAATAATACACATACATTGCTCATAAAGATTCTCATAAAATGAAAAATTAATTTTATTAAAAAATATATAATTAAATACTAAAACATGATTTTCAGTATATCAACCCTAACACTTGTGAAGCATTCGATCCTAGTGAATATTCTCAAGAGGAGTCTTGAGGAGTAGACGTAGGCTTAGAAAAAGCCGAACCACTATAAATCTTGATGTTCGGTTCTATTTCTCTCTCCCTAACCTCTTTAATTTCTTCATTGCTTTATTTCTTGATATACTTGCTATATTTGTCTGAGAAATTAAAATTTTTTTGAAAAGGTTATTAAAATTGTCATTATTGTTTTAAAATCTAATTTACCCCCGCTTGGATTGCCTAAACTAACAGACTTAACTTTATTATATAAAGCCTTCTTCTTCTTATTCTTCTCTCACTATATCTCTCTATTCCTCTCAACTATGGCAAGCCAACAAGGGGGTGACCGCTGAATTTATAGCAAAAATAGTATAGTGGAGGGTTTGATGATGGTGCCATGTTTGGCCCAATAAATTTGCATTCATAGGATTTAATTTGACAACTCCATGACATGGATTGTAAGTGTGTGCAAGCGGTGGTGGATGACTATGTGCAATTTCATGGGTTAAGAGTGGTTTTGCATGTATTTTATGATATTATAATGACTTATAGGGTATAATTATACTACATTGTTAAAGAAAAATGCTTAAAAGTTAACTTAATGTATAAAATATTTACTTTTTTCATGGAATTGTATTTAATTGATAAATTTATGATTGACATCTTATATTTATAGTTTGAAAATATTATTACAATATTTAAACATCCATAAAAACATGTGTCAAAATAAGTCTTCTTGTAAAAATGTCTCAAACAAGCTTTATAATTGGAATCTTTTGTACATTTAAGTTTTTAATTCT
>JAOTRH010102430.1:0-15824 GCA_034768845.1 Heliamphora exappendiculata
TTGGATGACAGCTACATTCGGGGTTGATACAATACAAACCCAATTGCCCTATGCACCAAGTGTTGCCACATCAATATAAAATGATTGGGACCAGCCACCTTTTTGGAAACATTCTCACATGCTTTTCTAAAGGAAAAAAGCAAAAAAAAGAAAGGAAAACAAAGGAAAAGAAGATCAAATGAATGGCTGAAAATTGAAGTGGAACGTAGATGAACTCTATTTTACTTGATGCACAAATATGGATCGATCTCTAAATTAAACTTTTTTTTCTGCAATTGATATTAAGATAGTCCTGCAATGGAAGGAATACATGTTTCTAGGAGGAGATGCCTCATAATTTAAGAGCCTGACAATTTCTTCGAAAAAATGATACGAAAAAATTGCAGGTTCTGTTCAAGAATCAATTGGAACTTTGGGTTACCACAAATGTTAGAAACAAACAGATAAAATCGCATTACTTTAGACGCATAAAACCAAGATTTATTTGGAAAACGATCGCCTATAGCTTCTCCAAATCGTTATTACATACAGCGTGAAAGAGAAACCATAAACAACCAAAAATTACAACAAAAACAGCAACGTATCGAAGAAATAGTTAGTGGACTCACGGTTGGGGATGATCTCTCAAGATTCTGTGCAAAAGTTTGTTCTGTAGTCGATTCAAACAAACAAGAAAACGGAAGTGAGACTAGGGTAGTCGATTCAAATGGGAAGGAGCCCCAGGGCAGATGTAGTCTCTAATCACATAATTTGAGTTAAATCAATCAGCCAAGCAGCGGGGATAGCTCAGTTGGGAGAGCGTCAGACTGAAGATCTGAAGGTCGCGTGTTCGATCCACGCTCACCGCATTTTATTTATCATCTATATATGTACTTTTCTAATTCTGAATTTCTAGAATGTATTATGAATTGTTTGTATTTTAAATAAAATTCCACCTTATGATATATATAATTTACAAATAAATTTTTTGTATATAGATAAAAATGTTAAGGGTCCAATAGAATTCCTAAGTATAAGAAGAAATCCTATCAAATAAATATTTTTACTATTACCAAAGTTCCAAAAATTTTATCGAATCAGATAAGATTGTCTTAAACAGCTTAACTTAAATTAAGCTACGTGGGTCAAATTTAAGTTGTCATTTTTAACTTTCCTGTTCGGTGGTTGGCCCAAGAGAGGTGGCTATTGTCTGGGTTTGAGACAAAGCAGTGCGTACTAATTAACGAATTGTTTTGATAAAAACATATATTTTGAGCAATTGATCATATAGCTAGCTGGTACAAAATGAAACTAGTAAAGAGTGATACAGCTTCTGGAAGTTGGTGGTTTTAAGTTGAATGAAACTATTTTATAATGTTTCTAATGGCAGTGCATCATTGGGTAGTTGGAAGGAAGTATTATAGGTTATAAACTTCCATTGCTTTCAAGCAAGCAACAACTAACTGGCCGACAAGTTAAGGAGCTTGAGCTTGACCCCGATTGATCCTCCCAATTAATTTCGATCTCCTGTGTTGTTTGCTTGATCCATATGAGATTGTTGCTTCATCCTCCATCATACTGTGGTGCGCCAAATACTCCTTATCATACTCATACTGATCATCATGCCAACTTCAAGGCCAAGGGAATTAATGTTACAAGACCCAGTCAGTAGTTGAGCTGAGAATTATGTATAGCTAGGTGGGTCGGCAACTCGTGTAGAGGCATGGTTGGACTTTAGATTCAGTGGTTTTCATTCTTATCGCTCATTCGATACTCTAGACTCATACTTTGAAAACACAACATTTTGAGACACTTTCACAAGTTTGAAAATAAATGGAACCATTTTAATTGCTGGATTGAATTTTCGTAAAAGCTACGCAAAATAGAAAAGATGGAGAAAGAGAACAGATTACATGTGAATCGTAGTCATCAAGAATAGTTAAAATAATTAGTGGCTGCCTTTCTTCACAGAGAGCTCAACAATTCTTACAATTCTCTCACAATTTTTGGATAGTCGCAGTCATCAAGATTAGTTAAAATAATTAGTGGCCACCTTTCTTCCCTTGAGAGGCAGAGCTCAACAGAATGAGTAATTGAATTCGCACAGCACCAGTGTTTTGTTTTCAGATAAAAGTGAGAAAAGGGTTACGACAAGGAAATGCCTCCTTTTTGCATTAAGCCATGAGAGAATACAGAAACCAATCAACATATAATGGACCAATGCAGTATTACAAGTACACTTTGATGTAGAACATAAATCTGTAGTAGTATAGTAGAAGTGTATACAGGGGAATCGACATTCGACGACAACATGAATTCCCTCGACATTTCTGATTTAAGGAAGAAAAGGATTATGAGAAGGATAGGCTTCCTTTTGCTTTTTATAAGCCCTGAGAAGAAGAATAAAAAAAATTTTAAAAAGCCAAACACAGCTCAACCATTGTAGCTCCTCATAATTTTTCTCATAGCAAGAAATGAGCATCCTTCGCATTTAGAGTGTTAATTACCTGCTAGCATTTAATCCACCGAGTGCAACTGTTCCCAGAATGATAAAAATGAAGGGGATCCCTATCAAAGGATGATTTCTTCTTCCTCCACACACGCTTGCAACTCCGGTTCGGACAACTCGTGTATTGCTAACTAACGAGAAAAACCGTTTAATAGAATAATAGCTAAAAAGGTATTGCATAATAATATATGAAAGAAAAATTACCTGCATCTGAACCTTCTCCTCTTGAACCTGTAACAACCATCACATCAAATAACTTGGCAGTATTTAAACCCCATTATATAGTTTTTTTTTCATGTTCTTTGATATCCAAATTCACAATCTTTTCAAGGAGTGCATCAGCACTCCTAACATGGTTTGCAAACCGAGACGCGGACCAACCTATATATCCTGATATTAATCACTTGAAAAAATAGAATACTGCAAGATTTCTAGCTAAGGTTGCAGAGATCATTTGAACTGGGTACAAGAAAGTTCTACTGCAGCCAGGGATGGGATATTATAACTTACTAATCCACGAAAAAATCACCGCAAACAGAGGAATTAACTTTTGTAACCACAAACCCCAAGTTTTAAGGCATGATGAGTTAGAGTTGGTAATGCATACTAAATTAATTAATAGTGAATTTACCATGCATATGAAAAAGGACTGAACAATATCTAACATTAATATGCATATGGAGAACTGGAGCAAGCATCGTTTACAAAAAGAATCGTAATTTAGGAAGTGTTTGAAGTAAGAAAAAACCCCATAAAAACCTTTTGTTGACATTTCAAAAGGGAAAAAGAAAGGAAAACTCTATTAAAAAAATCCAGCATTCAAATTTGAATTCAACTTAGATGAATGATAGTCTGATTCAAAAGAAAAAAATCAAAATAAGTTGGTGGTCATTCATTATAATTCTACAAAGCAGTTTCCAAGTGTACACCAGTGGTATCCAGCATTCACACTGCAGAAGAAAAAATGTGATTTCATCCATAAATTATACTAGTCTGTCTTGCGGGGCCAGCTTAAGCCTGTGTGTGGATTAAAAAGCCTAATGGTTTTTTTTTCGGAGCTTTTTTTTTCAACTTTTCTTAACTTTTTTTTATGTTTTGGTTTAAATTTTTTATATTTTTGGTTTCTTGTGATGAGAGAAATCTAAAAAGTATGCCCGTCTAAACTAAATTTGAAAAAAAAAGTACACCAAAGAAAACAAAAACTAGAAAATGAGTCAAAAAGTTTGCTAAGTTGGCTTTTTTCGTCTCATATTAACATTTTTTAGGTTTTGATAAAATAAGATTTACTTTTCTGTTTCCTCGTGACAAGGGCAACCTAGAAAATATACTCATTTGGACTAATGCTGAATTTTTTTTTACTAAAAACGAAAAAAACCGTATAAAAAAAGTTAGGCCAAACACACGCTAAATCTCTTCCTCATTGCCCCTCTTCAAATGAAGCCCTTGAGCAGAGCTGAGCTATTTATTAAATTTATAATTACTGCTGAGTTGAGATATCTGAAAGGAAGACAGAAAAATCACACTACTAACAAAGCATGAGAGTATGAGAACATGCAAAGTTAGCAATCTAGTGAGAATTTTCTAATCATCCAGGGAGTTTGCAAGCCGCCATTGTTTTGCACAGTTTTCTATAATTCACTTTGGACAAGGTCCAGAGACTTACCAGATCGTAGGCAAGTGTAAGCTTCTGAAATCTGCAGTACATGGATTACAAGGTCATATTCACGAAATATTCTCAATGCAAGTAAAAATTGTGGAGAAAAAAACTATAGATTTCATGATCTAAATGGACTGCTTACCGTAGAAAGGATAAACCCTTAAAACAAATTAAACTAGAATCACCGGGACTGTATTGATTTTTTATGTTGCAACAGATTTACAAAGCTAGGTTCTAAGGATAGTTTTCTGGTGAAGAACCCAAGATGCATTAGCCAACACCAGAGATGCAGTGGCAGGATCAATTTTACGTGGACTTGGGTATGCAAGAAGGGTCAAAATGTGTGGCTAGATATCAAATTTATCCACTCCTAAAAATTAAAATCACATGACATGGATATATGGTGTACTTGTAAGGGTATTCAATCTTTACCTTAAACACTTAAAACAGAGTGTTCATGCAATATAGTGCATATGATGTGTGTACTTCATTCCTTTTTATCTAGATGTCAAAGTAACATAAACACGGGTATGAGAGATATGAGTCATACAACTAATGGAAGCACAAGAAATATGCAAAAACCTCCAAATCCAATTATACAAGCTATATATGCTTCTTACCAGTTTGAATTTGCACTCTGCATAACATTTCTGGTGACCTGGAAAAAGGTCAGGATGCGATTCCCATACCTTCTTTCTGTAAGCTTCTTTAACCTACAAGTATCCAAAACATTAGGATACATGAAATGACATGAAATTCATAGGCCTTCACTGAAAGAGATGATAATTTTCCAGTTGAAAGAGCTGACAACTTTCAGCAATTAATAATGAAGGATAAAATCGTAGTAATAGGTCAACAACAGTGAGAATTAACTGCATTGCTAATGAAAACTCTGGTTGACATGTTGGAAGCTTTGCTTTCGCATAAAACCATTGATACACAAGGCATGCATCCGAGTCCCATACCACCCTCATTCAAAAATCCCTTGCATCAGATATCTGGTTGATCTGGGATACAAACTAGGTAAGCTTCATAGTTATTAAAAGCGATAGGCACACCGAAGCGCCAAAAGTATCTTGAAGCCTACGCGTGAGGCGAGACACGGGCTTTATTGAAGCAAGACACACGTTGTTTGAAAAAAATAGCAAATAACATTGACAATTAATTCAAAATTGAATATAAACAAATTGAAATTTACATGTTAAAACAAAATATAAAGGCATCTTGGAGCCTAGGCGCGAGGCGGGACACGGGCTTTATTGAAGCAAGACGCACGTTGTTTGGAAACAAATAGCTAATAATATTGGCAATTAATTCAAAATTCAGTACAGGCAAATTGAAATTTATATGTTAAAACACTAAGATAAAAATATTTAATTAAATGACCTATAAAAAAGAATCTACCAAATGTTTAATGATCAAAACTTTTTACTCAGACAAGTACTAAATAGAAAAACTCAACAAAAGTTAAATGTACATAACATATGTACTACAAAAATTTAACAAAAGCTAGATGTACATAAAAAATGTACTTTTTTCTCAACATTCCACCACCAAAAGAATCTGTCAATATTTAATTTGAAACCCTACAATCACATGCAAGACTTGCAAGTATATCATAATCAGGAAAAATACAAAAAAAGAAATAAGTACAAAAGTTCAAATTTATTATCAAATATTACTTGAATTGAATTGTCATTTTAATTTCAAAGAGACAAAAAAGAAACAAGAGACGAAAAAAAAGAAGAAGAGAAAATGAGAGCGAGGGTAAAAAGAGATAGCGAGACAAAAAGAAACAAAGAGGAAGAATGGAGAGCTAAAAGCACAACATAGATGCAGATCAAATAGAGAAAGGGGTCTCACACAAGACCAAGAGGAGGAGGAGAAATAGAAAACTAAAGTGGAATTCAAAACCTAATAGAATTGCATGTCAGTTTCAACAAGAGTTTATTTTTTCATATCCTCTCTGGTAATAAGATAAAATTTTGTTTTTATGTTTCGAGTTTTTAATTGGACATGCCTCTACATTTGATGTTGAACGAATTTTATACATTAGACGGATCAAATCGTATCAAGAAAAATCAAGAGCATAATGAGGCGCAAAAGGCGTGTGCCTTGAGCCTTTTCTCGAGGCGTGCTTAGGCGACACTTAACAAACTGTGCCTATTTGCGCCTTGGCTTAGACGCACGCCTAGGCACGCCTTTAACAGCTATGGTAAATTTTAGCTGAAACTTTACCCATTTAGTCCAAACTCCAATCTAGTCCGCAGTAATGCAATCTTGGACATCATTGTGTTATTGTGAGAATGATACTCTTCGAGATACTGAATTCTCCTCCATCAGATCTTCTAAGTTCGAACCCTTTAAATGATAAATAAGGTCTAATGTTTCTCATTGATTTTCGCTAATGACTTGATTTTGTTTAGGCAAGCCATCATTGATCAAGATAAAGGATATGGTTCAAACAGTAAATGTTTTGTCAAAGTTCAGAGCAAAACAGAAATTGCCAAAGTTCTAGTCTCTACATCTCCCCTATTCTACCAAGAAGTTGAGCTTCGACGATTAGCTTCGAATGGAATGCCACAAGTGACTACGCCAATATACACACGTGCCACTTCTTCGTAAGAGAGTGATCCAAATAGAGCACATGAGAGTCCTTTGGTCCTCAAACTCTTATACCGAAAACATCAATTATCTCTACATAGAAAATACCAAAGGACTAGCTTATTTTGCGGCGTCAGAGTCCAATTGAGTGTTCTGCCTCCTTTACAGACCATCCCCTCCCAAAAAAATAACTAATACTTGATATGATTTCAGTGGGGTCACCGTGTCAGACTTCTGAATACTGCTTTTAAGGATATTCGGATGTTGTTCCTAATGCATTTAAACCATGAAATTGTTTGTTTGACAATTCCTTGGTTACTTAAACATCTTTAACCATGGCTTTGAACCTCCTTTGGCTTTTTTTATACATTCGACTCTTTTATTTTTTATCAAAATGAAGAAAAGAAAAGGAAAGGAGAAAACAAAGAAAAAGATACAAATTCGAAAGCCATATGGCAAGGCATTGTCTTTATTTCAATCTGGAAAAAAAAAAACCTTCATTGGAACTAAGCATGAAGGAATGCTAGCCGTTTGGTAATCTCTCCTTGAACCTAGATAAAAAATCCCATTCAAGCAGCTAATACCATCATCCTCAATGATCTGATGTATTATAAGACCAATAAGTTGATTTGAAATCTCAGTATCAAGTACCAGTGAGACAATAATATTATCACATAATAAAATTATCTAACAGTTAATGTGCAGTTGATATGGTTGAAGGGCAATCTAAATATGACTTTTGGGGCTGGAATGACTAGTGTGGCCATACGAGTTTTATTGTTTTTTCTAATTTCTTCCTTAGGAAGTTACGCTAATTCAAACTAGAAGTGTGCAAATAATCCGCCAACCCACTTCAACCCGCCAACCCAACCAAACTCGTGCGAGTTATATGAGTGAGTGGGTTGCGTTAGGTGAGTTGGGTAAAAAAATTTAGGATGAGTTGGTTGCGGGCTATATTTCATCAATCCGCCATCAACGCAACCCAACCCGTCTAAAATATATATTAGTTATCATGTTCCTAAATACAACGAATCTCAACCTTATATACATATTTATATTTATATAAATTTTTTATAATTCATAAAGAACAAATTATAGTATTTATAATTTTAATTACTACTTTAATTATATGTTGTCAATATTTTTTTTAACAAGCATACAATGTAAATATTATTATTAGAGATATTTAATTATATTATTATTATTGAATTACTACTGTTATTTTTAGTTAGTCTTTTACTTGACGTGTTAAATATGTTTTTTTTAAAGATTGCAATAGGTTATTATTTTTTAGAAAAAAATTTAAAAAAAATACTATTAAAATTTTACAATTTTTCAACTCACTAAACCGCCTAAACCGCGGATTGAAACTGCTAAAAAACATCACCCAACCCGATGGTTTTGATGATCAATGGGTTGGCGGTAGATTGAAAAAACGACCACCCGCCAAATGTGGGTAGGTTGGAAATTTTGCTTCAACCCGCCACGACCCAATCCACGTACACCCCTAGTTCAAACCCAACCCGGCCTAGGCCCAAGCTTGCCCGAACCCAAAATACTAGGAACGGGCCTGGCCGGCGCGGCCCTTTTGGCACAAATATTAATATATAATAATTAAACTATAAACTTATAATAAATTATAAACTAATAAACTTATAATAAACTATAAACTAACTAATAAACTAATAAACTATAAATATATAATAAACTTATAAACTATAAACTTATAATAAACTATAAACACATTATAAACTAATAAACTTATAAAATTATAAATTTATAATAAACTATCAACTTATAATAATATAATAAACTATAAAGTATAAATTTACTAATTTATAGCCTTATACAACTCAAAAAATTAAAAACAAAAAAATGAAAAGCCTGAACCTGGCCCGCCCCAAAACCCAAGCCCAAGGCCCGAGTACCCCCCCTCCCAAAAAAAAAAACAACCCAAGCCGAATATTGGCGAGAACCCGTCGAGCTTGGCCTGCTCGAGCAACAGCCGGGCCAAGCCGGGCCATTTTTACACCCCTATCTGGCATGATATGGTACAATCCCCCAGTCATTCAAAAAAAATTGGAAAGTGTTATACATAATCTTCTTTTGCATGAAGAAATGAATCATCAGAAAAAATGAGTCATGATTGATAGACTAAGAGGCTCAAATCGCAAATGTTCAGGAGTGCCTCTATTTAATCATTTTCCTTATTGTTGCTCGATATCTCATTTGTACACTTCGCTTCTTTGTTTTTCAGGCCTCAAATGAGTTGCAGACAAAGTTTAAAGAGGTCAACTCAATAGTTGTTTAGCGCACAAACAATTCTATAGTGACCACACTAAAAGGTATGTCTAGCGGAGATTGATTAAAGATGATGTTAAACGACAATTAGAACTAATCTTGAAGTGAATGAATTAGAAAATAATTTTAAGATAAAGCAAAGAAAAACTAATTAAGGGGTCATTATAAACACGATTATCTCAAATTAGATGATCTAGAGTAATAATAGCCAAGTGTACATTAATAAAGCATCTCAAATAATAAGCACATTAAACCATTCATGAGGCTGAGAGCGCTAACTGCCCAGATATAACACAATTATTAGAATCAATAGGACAGAAATAAAGCATTAGGTCTTGTAGGCTAGAGAGCAAAAGCAAAAAACCTGATTAGTTAGTTGATGAAACCATAGGATGTGATGGTCAGTAACTAGGATGACAAAATAAAAGAAAACAAAAGAAAGAAGAGTTTTTGTGACCAATATGTGAATGCTTGTGATCTATTAAGTATAGTGACGAATTTCATGGCTGACATTTTACTAGCATGAATACGTTGTCATGAAACATGCACCCCTCAAAGCATTTTTTCTTTTATCCTCACTCATTTTTGGGGGCATTGTGAAGTCTGAATTGGACTATGTGGAACAGTCCCATATAATTCAGTGTTTGGTTAATATATTTGGAAAGATGATTCAACCCGACTTGGATAAAGTGCTAAATGATTATTTTGTCCCTCTTTACTTGCACACCAACCCCCCTGTTTACTCTTTTTGTTGAAGGACATTTGTGTGCAGAATCCAACATTCATAATGACAAGCCAAACAACAAACTATTTAACCACAAGTTATCCTTTATCCAATCAAACACAGTTTGATACATAACAAATTACATTATTAATCCAATCTATAATAGTCCTAGTATTAACAATCCACATACACTATTAATCACATGAATTTAGTCCTTCAATCAGATATGGCCTTTTATCAGTATTCTCACTCCATTCTCCAAACATGGATTACAAGAGGCCACCATAGGCCTTAAAGTTGAACTGATTTGCATCTCCATTATTTCAAAATAGCACATCTTTCATGATCTTCCCCATCAATTTCCTACTCCACACTTGGTAAATGGAACTTTTTTCCTGCTTACTGTCAGGCATATGATATCATTCCAGCACTAAGGTAGTTTTCTGAGAACCCCCGTGCTGCACATCTAATTCACTACAAATCTGAAGATCTCAACAACCATCACGACAGAGGGGAATAGAAGCTGCTTTCCAGCAACAGCTACTTGTACTGGAAGTCGTTCCATCTACCACAACACTGGGTTAATTTGGTCTGTATCCTCCCATCCCAGCAAGAATATATCTTAACCCAATCTTTTCTTCTCTTTTGCGCCCTCAATTTTTCTAAAATTTTACTACACATATCAAAGTAGAATTAATAAATATTTGCATAATTACAAGACTTGTAGAGCTCGTTACATGAGTTTATATTAAAAGGTCATTGGCCTTGGCCATCTTAAATAAATATAAAAAAAAAGAAAAAAAAGAAAGAAAAATTAATTAGTGAACCTAGTATACACATATAGGTCAATAGAGACAACATTCAGGCTGAATCCTCATCCTCGCTAACAGACAGATCAAGAAGAAAGATAAAACACAAAGAATGTACGTACGTTTGGGAATGTGAGGTATAAGATAGTGGTTACAGTTACAGTATGTAGAGATGAATGAAAACAAATGCATATTTGTATAGCCAGATACAAACAGCCACAAAGATACTGCACTTCACCTTACCTCACCTGGGATGGAGTGGGATGAAAACGGGGAGGAAACCCAAGTAATATCCTTGCCTCATCAGCTCGCATAGTCTGAGGATTTGATAATAACCGACTAGTCAGGCAATCGACTCCCACATTTTGAAGTTTGACAAAAAAAAAATAAAGAGAAAAATTGACAACACCAATAAGTACTGTCAACACCAATCCATTTGAGTGATGGGGAACAGAAAAAATATCTCTATAGCTTAATTGTATTTGATCCCATGAGATATTTGAATTATGTTATTTTAGATTTAAATTTAATTGTTTTAGATTGAAAATTTAAATTTTAATTATTTTAGATTTAGATAGGATTAGTCGAAATAAGAATTGTTTAGATAGAATTAGTTTAGATAAAAATTTGTTTAGATTAGTTTATCTTTCCTATTCTTACCTTTCGAATTTCAACGGTGTATTTATAGGCCCTCAGCTGGTATTCCAAATAATTGATTGATTGATTGAATGAACAATATTTTCTTAAAATTGGAGTGAATTTCAGTTCAACCCTAGCTGCGGATTTCTAAGTCCCTTTAGGTGTGAATTCCTAAAGAATTGTTCATGATCGTCCTCCATCAACTTAATATCAGAGCAAACGACCTTAATCACCAACAATTTCTTTCAACAATGGAGCTTAAAACTGCAATCCTGATAAGGTAGATTCCGTTTCTGTATCCTCCCATGAGATTTTTTCCGCAGTCAAAATCACCACCCAGAAAAAGACAACTGTTGCTCCACCGCCGACCATTGTTCCACAATCCTAACTTTAGATTGCATATTGTTTTATTTTATCTCTCTTCTTTTTATTGTAATTTTAGGATTCATATTTCATTTGAAGTTTAAAACAAACGTAGTATCTTATTTTTTTCCCTTCTTCTCTTGGCCTTTAGTCTCATTTTTCTACTTTTACTTTAAAAAGAAAAAGAAAAAAAACGAAGAAACCCTAATCCGCAACACACCAGCACTGCCATCATCAACGAAGAAACCCTACTCGTCGACTGAGCCACACCCCACCCTTGTTGGCAACTCCAGCTCTCACCAGCCACCCGGATCCCATCGGCCACACCAGCGCCGCCATTAACAAATTCACATCCAGCAAAGTTCGAACCACCCATCAGAGCAAACCCTAGCTGCCACCCTAGCGACCAACTCCATCAGCATTGACCAACACCTTCAACGCCGACCAACTCTGGCGACATCCAATCTGGCCTCCATCAGCAACCGCCATCCGATCAACTCCACTTCCAGACGACCAGACACAAGCCTTGCCTCCACCAATCGCAACCCAAATCTGAACCATCAACCCACCAGATCTACACTGCACCGACACCGACCTCCCTTAACTCTAGATCTAACCGATCCTCAACACTCCAGATCTAAGCTCGCAACTCCATCATCCGCAACTTCCATCAACCATCGCGATCTACCCTTCACCAGCTTCGCGACACCAGATCCAGGTACACCTTTGTCGACGACGACCTTCATCGGTAACGAAAAGTCGCCATCTACTCATCGAAAAAGTTTTTCTTCTATTTCTTTTGGATTTAAAATCCAACATGGATTATAGATGAGATGACCAAATAAGACAACTTTAAAACAAGTCAAATTGAAGATCAAGTTAGATATCTACACGAGAATGACAACAAAAGTCACCAGCCCCAAAGAAGCCCTCCCCATGGTGTTCACGCAACACATCAATTTTCAAAGAAACACCCCCGCCCCAAAAACCAAAAAAAAAGTTTTTCTTCTTTTTCTTTTGGATTTAAAATCCCAACATGCATGATAGATGCGATGACCAAAGAAGACAACTTTTAAACAAGTCAAATTGAAGATCGAGTTAGATATCTACACAAGAATGGCAACAGAATTCACCAGCCCCAAAGAAGCCCTCCCCATGGTGTTCACTCAACACATCAATTTTCAAAGAACCCACCCCACCCACCCCAATGGATGTGTCCAGGTACAACTTCCTCTTTCTTCATCAAGTAGAACTTATCTAGCTTATTTTTAAAAAATTTAAATCTTCTTGCGCCTTTGGCTTAATATCCCCACGAGAGAGAGAGAGAGAGAGAGAGAGAGAAATAGCCACACAAGCAGTTCGATCAAAAAAATTTAGGGCAAGAAGGAGCAACACAGAGATTGCGAGGAAAACCTGAATTAACGTGAGATGCGAGAGGTGACCAGCGGCGATCCTTGATTTACGGTCAACAGTGGCAGCGAAAGAACGCGAGCAGCGACGCAAAAATGAGTAGAAGCGACGAGCTGGGGCGATTGGCCGTGTAATGACGCGAGTAGAGATGCAAAGAGCAGCGGCCGCGGCACTGGTTCTAACGACGACGGTGGTTTCGGCTAGCGGTGGCACAGGTTTAGGGCGAGCTGGGATTTTTAGAGAGGGACAGAGAAGAGGCGAGAGACAGCAAAGAGAGAGAGCGAGAGAGTGAAGAATGGGTCTGATACTCGCACAAAAAAGAGACGGCTCTGGCTCCAATGCATTTTTTTAAAAATAATTAGCTAGATATTTTTTATATATATACCTTCTAGGATTATTCTATATTTTTGTTATTCATTTAAAATTAAATATATTTTTAACAGATTTTTTATATAAGATTGTTGAGTAAAGTAACTTATCTAACTTATTTTTATAATATTCAACAAATTTTTTATTTAATTATTTATTATAAAAAAAAAAATTTTACTAGTTATATTTGGCTAGCAAAATTTTTTTTTCATAATAGCTAGTTAGTAGAGGTGTAAAAATGGCCCGAAGTCCATCCAGGATCCGTTACTGTGCGGGTCCGCTCCTGGCCCGTACTGTGCATTTTTCGGGCATGGCCCCCCAAGCTCGTGGCCGGGGCCCGAGGCCCGCCTACCTAAAAACCCGTCCGCAGGCTTAGATCTGGGTTAACCGTTAGGCCCGGCCCGGTCCCCCCATCCCACAACGATCAGTTTTTAAAATGAAAGGCTCGGATCAATTGTGAGTCAAAAGCAATGGCTCAAAATTTTTGATGTTGGGCTCGGTTCGGTCCAGCCCTGGCCAACGGCTACTTTTTTTAAAAAAAAAGTTTACAAATTTTTCCTATAAATAGGGGTACATAGTTCTCATATTTTTCATCCAAACATCTATACTCTCTCTACTTTCTTATCTCTAATTACTCGGTGATATTCGGGTTCGGTGCAATTGTTGGCGAATCAAAGAGTGAAGATCAAGAATCAAGATCAAGATCAAAACACAAATCGATCGAGATCAAAATTAAATATCAAAGTTCCTTAATTCGGTTTGCTTTTTTTTTTGCAATTT
Source organism: Heliamphora exappendiculata (assembly GCA_034768845.1). Classification (NCBI taxonomy): domain Eukaryota; kingdom Viridiplantae; phylum Streptophyta; class Magnoliopsida; order Ericales; family Sarraceniaceae; genus Heliamphora; species Heliamphora exappendiculata. The sequence goes on from JAOTRH010102430.1 coordinate 14,145, forward strand.
AATTTATTTGTAGCAATATTTAATTAAAATTTGAATACATTTTTTTTAATTCTAATTAATTTCTCAAAAAAATTAAATTTTATTTTATTTTTAATGTTTTTAAATTCTAGTCTCTATTATCTAATTTTTCAATTACGCTTTAAAATTTTATAATTTTTTTTCATCGATAAATTCAAATATATTTACCATTGATGAAGAATAATATATTTTTACATTTTCATCTAGTGATTCTAATCTCACTCCCCCTACTCTTATTCATAATCAGCCCACTGCTTCATCAATATCTGTTGGTGCATCTGTATCTGAAGGTTCATCTAGTCAAAAAATTTTAAATGTATGAAAAAAAATTTTAAAAATTTTTAAAAAAAATAATGATGGCACCATTACTATTAAAGTAAAATATAAAATTTATAATTAATTACTTTCGGGTCATACATCGAGTGACACTAGCCACTTACGTAGACATTCTAATAAATGATGGCACCGTTACTATTAAAATAAAATATAAAATTTATAATTAATTACTTTCGAATCACACATCGAGTGACGCTAGCCACTTATGTAGATATTTTAATAGTCACATTAAAAATTCACCTTTTTATCTCACTTTACAAATGCAGATAGGTAATGGTGCAACTGGTAATATTATTAATTTTTCGTGAAAACTTACCCACGCACAAAATTTAGTTGTTAATTATATAATTAAATAGGAACAATCATTTTTAATGAGTTAACAACCAGTATTTGAAGAAATAATACAAATTGAATTTATTCCGCAATTTTAATGTTTTTCTAGAAATACTAACAAAAATAGAATTTTAAGTAAATTTGATGAAATTAAAACTGAATTGATTAATTTATTTACAAATTTCAATGAAAAAATTTGTTTAACTTCTGGTTTATGAACTACTAGAAATACTCAAAAGTTTCAATATATTACAGCCTATTTTTATATTTATTGATTGCAATTTATGTAAAAAAAAAATTTCATTTAAAATTATAGAATTTTTTTATACCGGTCATTCTTTAGATATAGTTATTAGACAATGACTATTTTTGTGGGGCATTGTATCAAAAATATTTTCTATTACTTTAAATAATACTTCTTATAATAATAAATGTATTAATTATTTAAAACGTAATTTATAGCTTCTATTATTTGATTTTTTATTTTATGTTCGTTGTTCCGCATATATTTTAAATTTAATTGTTAAAGAATAACTTAAATATTACAATAAATCTCTTGAACGAGTTAAGTTAATAATAAAATGTATAAATAGTAGTGACAGAAGAGTTGATATGTATAAAAAAATATGTTAATAAGAAAATATAAAATGTAAAAAATTACAACATGATATAAAAACTAAGTGAAACTCGACATATAATATGTTATAATTAGTAATGAAAAAAAAAAAGCAATTAATTTATTTTTTGAAATAAATATGATAACTAATTTTGCTCCACTAATACCTAGTGATTTGGATAATTTAAATGCATGTAAAAATTTTATAAAATTTTTGATTAAGCAACAAAATTATTTTCTTTTATTTACACTCTTATTACTCCATTAGTTTTACTGTAATTAAAACAAATTATCGCAATTTTTGATGAATTTTTAATCAATCCAAATTATTATCAAATGATATTTAGTATGAAAAATAAATTTGATAAATATTATAA
>JAOTRH010102441.1:0-15824 GCA_034768845.1 Heliamphora exappendiculata
GGCGGGAGCAATAACAATTTCAATGGAGGAATCACCATTGTGTTATTCAAAGTAATAGGTCAAAACAACCTGTCAAAGTAAACCGGCTAGCATAGAAATGGTGCCAATTACGAGCTAAACAATTTATACTGAGAAGTAGAGAGCATCAGGGAATTGGTGAACTCACCAATGGTAGGAATTGTTGTGACAATTTCTCCCAGCTTGAGTTTGTATAAGATGGTAGTCTTACCAGCAGCATCAAGACCTACCATGAGAATTCGCATCTCTTTCTTGGCAAAAAGCCGGCTGAACAGCTTCGTGAATGTTAACCCCATTCCGTTTTGGAATGTCTACCTGCTTGTCCCTTGGCGAGGACACGTTAAAGTTTAAGAAAGATAGTAAGTAAAATCAGCAAATCACCAAAATATCCAAATGTAGGCACAGGCACCGAAATGACAACGAATCATTTAACAGCAAAGAAAGTACACCACTACGATCATTGCAGTTATGTTGAATAAGATATGACAAATAAGACAAATCATATGAATACAATCGCTAGATTTCGTTGTTCCAGTGTTAACAAATGCGTGAAAGGAACAAGAAATAGCTAAAATTCATTGAGCATCATCTATATGTAACAAAACTAGAGTGGATTGAATCTGAATATGTTGGGATAATCATCGTGTGGCGAGCCAATCTAGCCCTAAAGTAAACATGCAGCGCCATCAATTGCGCTTATTCACCTCGAAAGCATTCGAATTGCAATCAAAACGTTCCATCGGCATCTCAACTCAACAAATTGAACAGATCTAATTCGGAGTGCGGATTCAATGAATTTCATCAGAAGCCAATCAAGTAAAAATCAGATCCCGCCGAAGGATGAAACGTCATAGGCGAAAAACAGCTAATATGACATCCATACTCGTATCTATATGTGCTAGGGTATGCGCATGTAGCTAACTATATATGCAAGGATACAAGTCCCATGAGAAAGATCCTACCTCATGAGATCAAACGAGATCTGCAATAAATTCACGCGAAAATCAAACAGAAACACGAAGGTATGGTTTTTGAGTCGAAGTGTGAGAGAAACGGATGAAGAGGACTCACCAGCAACCACTCGAAAGCCTCGCAGAACGACCGAATGGAAAATCAGGGTGCAGAGGGAGAGAGAGCGGCCTTTAGGGGCTGAAGTGTATTTCTGTCATCAAATGACCTGACAACAATTAACTACGGTTAGTTTCTTTTTTTTTTCTTTCTTTTTTTACTGATAGAGGCTCCGTTTGGGTAAACGGCTTATTAGCTTATTTACTTATTAGTAAATAAGCCAAAACATAAATAAGTCACTTTATTTGGATGATAATTAGTTTATTTTTTTATTTGGCTTATTTTTTTATTTGACTTATTTTTACTTAATAAATCACTTCATTTGACTTATTTTAACTTATTTGCTAAAATAAGTCATTTTGTTTTGTTTATTTTTTACTTATATACTTAATTGTTTATTTATTTATTTATTTGTTTTTAACTTATTTACTTATCCAAACAACGTAATTTATTTTTTGATTTATAAATTAAATAAATTAATAAACTATTTACCCAAATGGCCCTAAAACTACAAGTGGTGGCCCAATAATTTTTTGTGCTTGTTAGATGTTAAATAAAGGCTTTTTTATTAAAATTTATAATTTTTATTTTTACAAATTTTTATTTTTTTGTCTTTTGAGATATAAAATTATTAATTATATTTTTATAGTAAAATATTTTATCATATCATTTTTAATTGATAGCATAACTAATTCACTTAATCTTTGCATAACTAATCTAAAATAAAATTTTATTAATTTTAATTTTAAAAAAAAAAAATCTGCAAAAGCGACTATTACTGAAATTGTTAGTCATATTCTACAAGGGATGCACAAATTTGGAAAAGAATGTAGTTTTTTAATATAATGTAGTTAATCAATTGAAGTTTTATTATTTTCTTCGGATGATATAACTTCTTTTAAAATTTTTAATTCTAAAAACAAATCTAAACTATCAATATTATTAATGATGTCATGTTTAAAAAAAAATCAGATTAAGACAATTTGTTTTCAAACTATCATCATTTAGTATTTTTATTTTTTTTAAATTAAATAAAAAAATTAAAAATATTTTTATACATTTGAAATTGTTCAAACTTGCTCTTAATTGAAGAAATAGCATGATCTATAATATATAATAAATAATTCATTCTAAAATGTTTGTTAGCAAATTATGTTATCTCCTTGTTTGCATTTTTGTCAAATTACTTTTTTTTTATGAATTACACATTTCTCATGAAATACATATGCTATTTTCATTTTATCTGTTATCTCTATAATTTAATTCATAGTGGATGTAAATCCAGTTTCTCTATAACTTTTTTAAAAAAAAATAAGAGCTCTTAATTGTTCTATAACAATATCAATATGCATATCTTTTAATTATAAATTTTTACTAATTGAATTGACGACAAATAATATATTATACCAAATTGTCATGTGTAATAAAAACTCAAAATTCTCAATCTCATATGTAACTAAACTTATGTTTAGTCTGACTTTTTTTGTAAATTTTTTAGTTTGTTGGCTTTTTTATAAAAAGGTAAATGTAAACAGTTGTATAAAAAGTTAATTGATTACCGTAGAATGTCAAATAATTAGGTTTTTTAAGAGATTTTTAAGCAAAAAAAACTAAGCCAAATAGAGGCTAAACAATTAGTTTCAGTTCTTGTTTTATAAATTTCACTAGTTTTTGTTAATTGCAACAAAGCATCATTTATTTGTGGAGTTTGAAATTTTATTGCTTTAATATTTTTAATAAATTTTTTCAACGTGTTTGTGACAACGATTTATGAGTTTATCCTGGCACATTATCTTTTAAAAAATTTCATTACTTTATGGAAGAAGAAAATAATGAATATATGTGTTGTACAATTCCAAATAATAATATAGCTTTAGAACAAGAGCTGTTAATTCTACAAAGTACTAAATTAAAATTATATCAATCACATGATATCTAAAATGCTCTAGATTTAATATCTAAAAGTTTTTTTATACCCTTTGTTGTTTTTTCTTCATATTAAATCTATTATTATATCATTATCCGTGTATGTCATTAATATTTTAACTTTATATATATATATATGCATACACTAATGGCGGGAGCGCATGCGACGCATATGTAATTTGATTTATGAATAAAAAATAAAAAATTGTCGTGATATATACAATAAAATTTACCATTCTATCCATTTATTGAAAAAAAATTAAAAGAGAAAAATGAGTAATTACATAATTACTTTTTAAAAATTTAGAAGAACAATAGGGACAATTTCGAGATAAAAAAGTCAAGTAGTTAAATATTATTTCAAACATTCTAATTAATTTTTTTTTTTTTTGATTAAATGAAGCTTAATTTATTTTATTTGTAGGCCTAATAAATAATTTATATATTTTTTATTTTTGAGAATATAATTTATTTTAAAATTGATCATATATAATAGTATACATTATAAAGAAATTAATAAATTTGAGAGCTTCATTATTTTAGAGATCTTAGACGATCGTCTAATTCGCCTAACAGACGGGACACCCTTGCATGGTTAGTAGATTTGAAAATTAAATAAATATCAATTAAAAAATAAGACTTATTAAAACAAAACAAAAAATATTAATGCATGGAACAATAGGTTTTTTTTTTCAAACCAACGTTGTTTAAAGTGGCAGCACTGTAGTGTAGTGTCATTTTAGGCGCAACACCCATCTGAAGGAGAAATTATTTTGTGGGTAGGAATCGTCATGTCAACATGCTAAGCTTATGTGACTGACCAATACGTGATTATTATGTATTTATAATTTTAAAAAATAAAACTTGTTGTACATTTATAATGATAGCAAGAGCCCATTTGTTGGAATAGTACTTTGAAAGAAGACATCGAAACATTAAGGAGCAATTCTCCCACCTAATAAGAAAGCTGAGGACTATAAATTATTTGCTTCAAAAATATAGTTATAATTAGTGAATTTGACAGAATTTTTTTGTACAAAATAATAAACAGCTAGTCACGAAGATTAGAATGCCTATTCTATAAGAATTAATTCGAGCGGTTTCTGTTGTGTCCATAGAGTGACAACGGTTATTACTAAGGGTGTAAAAACGGTCCAAGACCTGTGGTCGATTCGAAACTTTGTCCAAAAAAAGTCTAATTAGGCCCGAGCTCGAATATATATTTTTCAGGCTTAGACTTGTTCTTGAGCTCGAGGCCCACAACTCGGCCCGAGGCTCAATTCGGCGGCCCGCCTGACGGCTCGGCCCTTGGCCTGCCTTTTGAACCTTTACTTTTTCTTTGATGGATTGCCCTCTAACCTTTCTAATTTAATCAATGTAATCTAACTCAACAGTAGATGTGGAAAATAACTCTACTGCATCATTCTCACCACTCATCTCTTCTAAAATGTAGAATTTATTAATCTAATAATAAAATAAAAGTTCCTAGGGCCAAAAATAATAGTAATACAAAGAGGAAGAATAAAAACAAAAAAAGTTAAGATAATGTAACTTAAAAATTATTTAAAGAATCTTACTATATTAATTTATAACTACCAACATTTGTATAAATGATATATTAAGACCATACAACAAATATATTATTATATACAGTAAATTCGATTTGCATTATAAAAATGCAATTTACATGTGATATATTAAGTTTGATTCATGCATGTTTTTTTGGTGGCATATTCTTTGCGATGTTATTAATTAACATTATTTAATATTTTATTATTACAAAAACTGTGTTATATTAAATTTACATATCTTTTTGACCTAGTTTTAAATATGTTAAATATCATTGGAAGTTTTTAAGTGTAGAATATACATATCTTTTTGACCGAATTCATGCAATTTTTTTATTTTTTTAAGTGTAAAATATACTTATAAAGTGTAAAATATAATGTTTAATTGGTTATGCAACTCTTCAAATTTGATTTTTGATTAATAAAATTTATATTATACTTAATTATTCCAAGTGTTCAAGCTTATTGTATTTAAATTATGTAATTATTTGAAGTATTCAAACTTATTACAAAAAATAATAAAATTATAATAAATTAAGTACTAAACTACTAACTAACTATAATAATATAAATTATAAACTTATAAAGTAATAATAATAAATTTATAATAAACTTATAAACTTATTATAATTAATAATATAAATTATAAAGTATAAACTTATAAAATATGAACTATAAACTTAAAAACTAATAAACTAACAAACTTATTATAATAATAATAATAAACTAACTTATAAATTTCTAATAAAATAATGAGCTAATAACTTATAAACTTAATAATAATATTAATAAGTTATAATTTATAAACTTATAAAAATATAAAACTAGTAAACTTACATTGTTATAAAATTATAAATAATAAAGTAAATTATTAATTTATTATGAAAGTTGACAAATAAATTAATAATAAACTAATATAACAACAATTAAGAACTAAGAAAAGTTTAAATTTTTATTATACAAGTTACAACAATAATTTAAAAAAAATCTCAAAGCCCATAAAAAGCATGACGGATTTGCCCATAAGCCCGATCTGAGGCCCAAGCCCTATACTTTTAAGGACTAGACCTACCCCTTAGAAAAAAGTCCGATTTGATCTAGCCCAAACTTTTGGTAGGAGACTATCAGGCCGAGTCGGGCCGTTTTTACGCCATTAGTCATTACACATTAGTACGACCTTACATTAAAATGATATATTGCATTTATGTATTAGATAGGCACAGTACATAGCACGCTAACATAATATTCCATACTTGTTGAATAATTTTCTACTAGCAATTAACTCGTGCTAGGGATAAAAATAATAAAATTTAAACATATTATTTTGATATTTTATAATATGTAAAAATAATAAAAAAATACACTTAAAAAATAGTGTAATTTAGTTAAATTCATTATGTAAAATATAATTTTATGTTTTGTAAAAAGATATTTTAATAAAATATAAGTAATTATAAAACGACAAGAGACATTCTATTAAACGTATATTTTATATTCGAGAAATAGAACTGACTAATCCTAACGCCCTAATTAATAAGATATCATACACAATTCTTCTATGTGTTCAAGCCTTCAACAATAATAAAAAATATTTTACAATTTTAAAATCAAATTAAAGTATACAAAATAAAATAAAAGATCTTTTAATATGACTTTTTATTTTGCATATCGACTAAATAAATATATAGGTGAATCAAAGTATTTTTTACCATGTGACTCAAAAAATCAACGTACACGTATTGTAGAAGAAGTTAGAGTAAAAGTTTGAGATAAATACTATCCAAAATAAATCATCCTTAATTAGATAATTGGTGAATCTGAAATACAAAGATAATCGAAGTGTAATCGACGACCTGAGTGAATTTTAGCAATTGATCAATCAATTGACTACCATGAAGATGGTTCTAGATGACAAGCTTCAGTCGCTATTTCTATTGAGTTCCTTGCCAACAATTGAGAAATACTGATTGTAACAATTAGTAATTTAGTACCGAATGAAAAAATCACAATTGATATGGTGAAAGACAGTACGTTCAATGGAGAATCAAGATGAAAGGAGCTGGGGATCACATTCGAACCACAATCAGAAACAAGAGGGAGAGAAGTACAAACAGAAAATCTTTCAACAATAACATATCAAGATGCAATTTAAGAGGAAAATCTGAAGGAGATTGAATGCTATTATTGCAGCAAAACATGGTACATGAAAGAGGAATGCCAAAATAACTGAAAAGGGACCAGAAACAAAGCAAGTTTGACAACAAGAAAAATTAGAATGATACACTTGCAGCAACTTCAGACGAAGGCGAAACTATCATCACTTGTGATAATGGGTTTATTGGGATCAATAGATAAGACTCCAATTTGGTGATTGATTTTGGTGCTTCCTTCCATGTCACTACACGTAAGGAATAATTCATAACTTATATAGTCGACAATTTTGGTCACGTGAGAATGAATAATGAAGGTATGTTCAATATAGTGGAAATGTCAGGTGTCAGTCTAGAGATCACTACATGCTGTAGATTGGTACTTAAAGACATCAAACACGTGCCAGATATCATGTTTAATTTTATACCCACCAGTCAATTGGATAATAAAGGCTATAAAAACCACTTTAATGATGGAAAATGAAAACTCTGCAAAGGATCCCCGATTGTTGCAAAAGGAAAAAAGACATTCAGTCTTTATATCTTGGAAGCAAAGCTTAGAAAATGAGTGATTAGTATAGTTGAGTAGGATGCCACCACCGAGTTATAGAACAGACGGATCGAACACATAAGTGAGAATGGCATACAAGTTATAGCCAAGAGAGAGCTTCTACCTGAGGTAAAATGTACATGTTTTAAAACTTCCATACATTGTTTAGTTAAAAAAACAATACAGAATCTTGTATATTAGAGTCTCTTCATCTAGAAAGTCAAATATCCTAGACTTAGTACATTCTGATATTTGTGGTCTAATAAACATTAGTACAATGGGTGGCGCATGATATTTTTTCACATTTATAGATGATCACTCGTGGAAGATCTGTACTTGTGCTTTAATAACTAAAGATACTATTCTAGATGTGTTCAAATAGTTTCAGATCAGTGTGGAAAGACAAACAATAAAGATCATTGAAGTGCATTCGGGCTAACAATAGTGGTGAGTACCGAGAACCGTTTCAACAGTATTGTTAGGCTGGTTAAGGGCATCAGGTATGAGATGATCCTTCCTAAGACACTAAGACCGAATAGAGTGGCAGAAATGATAAACAGAACAACCGTGATAAGGGTCAGATATATGTTGTCACATAAAAACTACTGAAGACTTTAGGCGCGGCAATGAGGATAGCAGTTGATCTAATAAATTTATCTCCATCTGTTCCGCTTAAGGGTGATGTGCCAAATAGAGTGTGAATAGGAAAAGTGATCTCGTACGAGCACTTAGAGTTATTTGGGTGTAGAGTATTTGTTCACATTCCTATAGATCAAAACTTAACGGGAAGTCAAAACAATGCATTTTTCTAGGATACAACCGAGAAGAGTTTGGGTGCTGGCTTTGGAATTATGTTGATAAGAAGATCATCAAAAGCACAAGCATTGTCTTCTTTAAAGACGAAACCATAGAAGACATGAACAAATAAAAAAAGTTTCGTCGTTTTCTTTGCGAATCACCCAAAAGTCTCATTCATTTGCCTTCCCACATTTCTTTCTTTTTAAGCACTTTTGTTTGCTTCCTTTCTGTACTCAGTTTCTCACATCACGGCCCATATACTTTGAATCAATCATACTTTGAAATATATTATTTGCACTTTGAAGTTCTTGTTTTCAAATTCGAGCATATGATCGAACCGACCATAGGGTCGTGGTCGCCCATCGTTATTATTTTTTCGTGTCTTTTGAATTTTATAACATTTTTATTTCACATCAATTTGTGACCTTAAAAACTTTGTTTCTTCAAGCTTATAAATATAGCCCTCTTCTAAGCCTTTTCAAATCGTTCAAAAAGTTTTGAGCTTTAGGATTCTAAGTTAGAGGGTGTACTTGTATAAGGACTTAGTTAATACTACCACGAGTTTTTGCATAACTTGTGTTTAGGCATCTTAGTTCATTTTTTAATTTTCTTTTAGGAGTTCGAGCATCATGGTGTTCAAATGAAGGAGTCGTTCGAGTTCGAGTTTGTTGTCGTGAGGGCATATTGTTGGGCTCAACGGTTGATGAGTTAAGCTATCTTTATTTATTTTTAGTCATTATTATTTATTTAAATATTTTATTTAAGTATATTAACTTAAATATGTGAACCAATAATGTTGAGTAGATGCTAATCATGTAGTTAAGTTGAGTGAGGTACTTAACACCTTTTCACTTAGTACCTTAATCCTCAAATTTATTCCATGGTGATGAAATGATTAAACTTAATTAATTATGTCTAATTAATCTACCCTCGATTCCATTTCTTTAGACTTTCATTTTGTGGATTGCATCCACACTTTCAAATTGATGGAAGCTGTTTGGTTATAACTAGTTGGGTACTTACCTTAGCCTTTAAGTCATCTCTAAAACTTGCCAAACTTTTGCTTACTTATCTTAAATTGACTCAATAGATTGTAGGACTTTATTTGGGATTTTTTTGGAGGGGACTTTCTTGTTTCCCTTTGAATTTTGACCCAATTTCTGCTTTATTTTTACTGTTTACATTATTGTAGTTAAAAGAAATTATAAATTTTTAAAAATAATTATAAAAAGTTCACTCTTACTAAAAAAATAACATTTTATTTTAAAATACTATTATTTATTCATATTAATTATTTTGGTTAATCTTTTTATTTTTAACTCATTTAGTTAAGGGTAATAAAAATAAATAAACAATTTTGCCTATGAACTTTTATTTTAATTGAAATCAGACAATATATATTTAATATCTTCTATGTCACACATAACGGCATCATAAGCTACCAAAATGAAAATTAAGCGAGGAGAATGAATCATCCTCATAATTTAGCTTTTGTGAGGGATGCATGACTGGTTTAGCAAAAATTATCTGTGCATGTAATAAGATATTTGGCCGTGTTTGGGTAAAATTGTTGGAATTTTGCTTATTTTTATTTTTTGAAAAATTCTTTTCATCTTTTGACTAATTTTTTTTTATGTTTTTAAATCATCTTAATGAGATAAACTGAAAAAGTAAACAAAATTTGATGAAAAGATGAAAAACTTCATTAAAGACAAATAAGTAACATTAAATTTGATTTATTAACTTACTTTTTTTTCAATTTTTTTATATTTTAATACAAGAATTTTATTTTTCTAGTTTGTTTTGATGTAAAAAGTCAAAAAAACAAAAAATATAATACCTTAATTAAATAATAAAAAAATTTATTAAATACTAAAATAAACTAAACGAAATAAACAAATCAGCAATTATTACTAATAGGCCCAAAGACCCAACAAAGTATAGCGCATAGATGTGTACTTTTGGGACGAGGGGTGTATGTTGTGTCTACAAGAGAAAATGCGTTGCTGTGCTTGGACTCTAGTTTTGGATATATTTATAAGATCAGGCGTGGGCGTCGTTCATTATATAAAGCTTATAGAATTTGTTATTTATATAAAAAATAAAATTAATTTGATATTTATAGTTATGTTATGAAAAAAAATATTTGTTTAACTATTTTTTTTTAAAATTGCATTTATTATTTATTTATTTGTAAGTTAATGTAATGTAGCTATATAGTTATAAAATATCAAATTAACTTTATTTTTAAATGAATAACAAATTAAGTGAGTTGTACATGATGAGCAGATTCGATTATAACAATATATATGGGAGTTGAATCCCTTAAGAGCATATTAATGTATTGTCCCTAAATACCGTCTGTTTCTTTTTTGGAGCCTAATATTGAATATTTTTTTAAAAAAATAATTGAAATTATTTTTATAAAAAAAAAATCAATTACACAAATTTTACTAGGTGAATTCATAAGTTCACAAATTTAATAAACACGTGTAGTTTTTGTTTATAGTCATAATTTCACATTTTCAATTGCGATAGACCTTGGTTGATATCCCACATTGAATTAAATAGGGTATATGAAAAATTACTTTTACCATAAATCCCCCATGTCTTTTTATATTAGGAGATTATGAATTAAATTACATATAGTGAAAGGTTTAGTTAATATTTGATGATAGTGATATAAATAATGAGATAAAAATTATATAATTATTTTTATTTTAAAATAAGAAAAGATGATAATTTGAAGCACGACACTTATAATATCAAAACCTTCTAATATTATTATTACCATAAATGAGATATTAACAATTTATTATTCATCGAATTATTAGTCTTAACCCTTGTTTGCATTTCTAAAAAGTTATTATTTTTTTTTGTGCAAAAAGTCAATTTTTAAGGTATAGTGTTTGACATCTCTAAGAAGTTACTAAATTTTTTTTTAAAAAAAAATTTCAAAAAAAAAAGCCAATACACATTTCAAATATTTTTAACTTTTTTTTAGGAGTAAAATAACAATAATACCCTTAATTTAAAAAGTCAACTCATCTCATAAAAATAAAAATGCCACGGTTAGTATTTAAAACATAATAACTTAAAAGCAAAAAGTAATAGCATAGTAGCCCATTTAATAAAAAGTAAAAAGCAAAAATGTTACTATAAAAAATTATTTCAAACAATTTAACTTTTTTTCTTTATCTATTAAAAAAAAACTAAATTCTTAGGAGTCAAAATTTTTAAACATTTTAAACAGGGCCTTGGTCCCATAATACTAATACCACACTAATAATGAGAGTGCTTGGGAATGCTATTACTAATAGCATATAAATTGTAGTTTGTAGTAGAAGTTGTGAGTATTTGATAAAAATTATCATTTGTAACTGAAATAATAAAAAATAATTAAAAATTGTAACTACAGTTGTAGGTGTTTAAAAAAAATTATAACTTACAACTAAATTTAGTAGCAAAATCTTGACCAAACACTCCCAATATGAAATGAGACAAAATTTATTTAACATGCTACTCCAATCTCCTAATCTTATCCATTTCCTTCAATTTCAAAAAATAAAATATAGGGTAAACTACACTAACCTCCCCTGAGATTTTTGACAAAAACACTGACCTCCCATGTGGTTTTAAAAATAGCTCTAACCTCTTCTCGGATTTAATTTTAACATCAAACTAATCCAATTGTTAAAATTTTTAACGAAAACCACCATCACCACCCCAAAACCACCCCACACCCCAAAACTACCGCCTAAAACCCACACCGCCGATAGAGGAGAGAGAACGAGAGAGCAGATGAAGAGAGAGAGAGGGCAGAGAGTAGAGAGAGAGAGCAGAGAAAAAAGGACGGCGATGGCGTGGGGGTCGGCGGTGAGGGTGGGGGACGATGGTGGCGACGGTGAGTGTGGGTGCGGTGCGGGGTGGTTTTGGACACAGAGAGAGCAAGAGAAAGAGAGAGCAAGGAGCCACCGCCACAAGCTGCACGTCATCGCTGCCACCGTCGTCTACCACCCTCACTGCCGACCCACATGCCACCGTCGTCCCACTTTCTCTGCTATCTCTCTCACTCTGCTCTCTGCTCTCTGCCCCCTCTCTCTCCCTCTGCTCTCTCGCTCTCTCTCCTCTCTCCTCTCTCGGCGGTGTGGGGGTCGGTGGCGGCGGCGGTGTGGGGGTCGGCGGTGGTGGCGGTGTGGGTTTAGGGGTGGTTTTGGGGTGTTTGGGTGATTTTGGGGGTGTGGGTGGTTTTGGGGTGTGTGGTGATTTTAGGGGTAGTTTTGGGGTGGTGATGATAGTTTTTGTTAAAAATTTTAATGGTTGGATTAGTTTGATATTAAAATTAAACATGATTGGAGATTAGTGCTATTTTTGAAACTACATAGGAGGTCAGTATTTTTATCAGAAACCTCAGGGGAGGTCAGTGTAATTTATCCTAAAATATAATATAAATTTATAATTTATATAGCACCAAACATTTAAATTATTTAGCACGAGTTACTTGGCCACCTATTGCATGTGTAATTTAAGTACATGCAAGAATTAAAATAGTTAAAAAAAATAAAGCAATCAAATGATAGTTTTAAAGTAATAGAAAAAAATTTAAAAGATATTTTTGTCAAACACAAATTTTTGTTGGGAGAAATTCAACGCCACAATATATACATGCTCGGTGGTCCAGAAAATACATATTTATTAACTTTCAACAATTACAATAAACAGAAATTACAGGAAACGAAATTGCAAAAAATAATATGAACAGAATATGCAAACTGAGTCCTGCAAACGCAGTTTCTTTAAGAATAATTCACCGCCTACCGAGGGTGTTATAGGTTTTCCACCACCGTCACTCTTCCAAGATAAAACGGCTGACACGATCTTTGGAACACTACCAATGATCGACTACGAACGTACCTTGTCTGTCTTTCTCTCTCTCACAACTTGCAATTGTAATATCAGAATTACATCTCTCATATCTCACCTCTTTATCTTGCTGTTGTTGTTATATCTTTAGAAACCAAAAAAAGCTAGCTTTATATAGAATTTTTGTCATGGGAGTTACAGGAGAATCAATAGCTAATGAATGGTATTGATTGTAAAGATTCAATTGCCAATTGAATGGCCGATTCAATTGCCAATTGAATGGCCAATTCAATTGCAATTAAATTCTGCTATTGAATTCTGGAATTCAATGGCCAATTAAATTCACAAAATTCCAACAATCCCCCCATGAATGAAATTGGCGGGAGTACAAATCCAGATTACAAAACTGACTGCAAGAGAGATAGACAACTGAAAGTTCCTGCATAGGATAGGTAACGGTTAGCCTTGAACATTTCCTTGTGAGTGCTTATCAAATTTACCGACAAACAAGTGGGCGGCACCGCTTTGAACTGTGTCGCCTTAGCAGTAAACCGAGACAATAGGCTTCACACAACGATTTCCACAACGAAGTTTTTGCTGGCACGGTTGTGCTCGTTTTGGCCATGAAACACACTTCCTGGTTCTGCAAGTATTTTCTCGAGAATTTTGTCTTGTCAAATTCTCAAAGAAACGGCCACACTTCATACTCACATAGGTGACTTTTATTCAATGGTATTTCTCTATACCAGCCTGGCTCACTAGTAAAAGTCATTAAAAATCAATGCTTAACCTTAAATCACCGCTGCATCATAGGAATAGGTAAAAGTTCTCAAACTCTACGGTAATTATCCGAGGTATCCGCAATTAGATTGTTTCATTGAACCTATATCTTGGGATCTCCAGTCAGCTAGGTTGGGTTTTTCTTCACAATACCTTTTTATGTTACATGGTTTAATTTCATTCCCATCGATACTCTTTCAACTAACTCTCAAGTTAACCTTTTGGTTAGCGGATCCGCAATATTGTCCTTTGACTTTACATAGTCAACAGTGACTCTGTGCCCTTTTTATTGCCGATTGACTATTGCAATGGATACAAATAGCTGGCGCAGGTCTAGACCATCTTGGAACATCTTATAAAAATTTTCGTAGCCATTCGGCTTCTTTAGTTGCTTCATCTAAAGCAATGAATTTAGATTCCATCGTAGAACGTGCTATATACGTCTATTTAGAAGATTTTCAAGATACCGCTGCACCACCAAGTAGAAACATATATCCACTTGTAGACTTTGAGTTTTTCATGTTCGATATCCAGTTTGCATCACAGTACCCTTCTACTACTGCTAGATATCTGGTGTAGTGCAGTCCTAGATCACGAGTATATCCCAAATAGCGTAGTAATCTGACTATCGCTTTCCAGTGATCATGTCCTGGATTACTCGTGTATCGGCTCAGTCTACTTATTGAGTAAGCTATGTCCGACCTTGTACAACTCATCAGATACATTAAACTCCCGATGATCTGAGAATATTCCAATTTGGAGACACTTTTTCTCCCATTCTTGGATAACTGGATACTCATGTCTACTGGGGTCTTGGCGACTTTAGTGTTGGAATTATTGAATTTTCTTATAATTTTATCAACATAATGAGTTTGAGACAACGTAACGCCGTCCAAAGTTCTGGTGATCTGGACACCCAGAATCAATTAGCGACACCCATATCCTTCGTGTCAAATTTTGAATTCAACATCTCTTTAGTGGACTGGATAACCTTGTTGTTGTTTCCCACAATGAGCATGTCGTTAACGTAGAGACACATGATGACATAACCTTCATCAGTGTCTTTAATAAATACACGTTTGTCACATTCGTTGATTTGAAACCCATGAGACAATACCACATTGTCAAACTTCTCATACCATTATTTAGGATCTTGCTTTAGACCATACAAAGATCTAACTAACCTACAGACTTTTCTTTAGGCTCAGAAAAACACTCAGGTTATTCCATGTAGATTTTTTCATCTAAATCTTCATTTAAAAAAGTTATTTTTATATCCATCTGATGTATCGCTAGATTTCGTAATGCTGCAATAGCGGTTATCATACGAATTGAGGTTATCCTGGATACAGGAGAATAAGTATCAAAGTAATCTAAGCCTTCTTTTTATCGGTATCATTTGATAACAAGTCTAATTTTGTACTTATCTATTGATCAATCTACTTTCATCTTTCTCTTAAAGATCCATTTGTACCCAAAAAGCTTACTAACTTGTGGCAAATCCACTAGTTCCCACATATAATTTTGCGGTATAGAATCAATCTCGCTTTTAATCGCTTCTTTCCAAAACGAAGCCTCATGATAGCTCACAGCTTCCTTGTACGTACGAGGCTCATTTTCTAACAAGTAGGTTAGAAAATCTGGACCAAAAGAGGTTAATTTCTTAGCTCTTTTACTACGTCTTGGCTCTATATCAACTTTCTCTTATTGATCTCTACTATTATCATTAGTATGATGCAAAATCTGTTTTACTGAGCTGGACTCTTTTATGGATCTATACGGAAATATGTGTTCAAAAAATGACACATTTCTAGACTCCATAACTGTATTCTTGTGAATATATGTTACTGCAGGTTCATATATAAGATATCGATAAGCACTGCTATTTTGCGCATAACCGATAAAAACACAATCAACTGTGTTTTGAACCTATCTTCTCATTCTTAGGAGGAGGTATGGCTACTTTCACAAGACACCCCCATATTCTTAAGCAATTATAGGTAGGCTTTCTACCCTTAAACAACTTATAAGGTGTTTTGTCACTCTTCTTGCGAGGTACCAAATTCAGGATGTGATTAGCGGTGAGAACCGCTTCACCCCACA